>PVJX010004529.1:0-38733 GCA_004027295.1 Dolichotis patagonum
CCTCTGCCTTCCTCCTGGGGAAGTGGGCAGGATGTTTGATGCAAGGCCCGTGTCATTTTCTGAGGCTCTTGGGAGAAAAGCATGATGTTGTCATTACCATCATCATCACACAGCGTTTGAAACGTTTTCACGCTGTGCTTCCTGCTAGGAGAGACCTTCTTTTCTGCACTGACTTCTGAGCCTGTGTTAATCCTTCCTCACGCGGCTGACTTCTGAAGTTCTTCCCAGAAGGCCCTGGGGGAAGGGGAGAGTTTCCCTACTTAGTAAGACGTGTGATGCCCAAAGACCCCGTGTTCTGTGTTTCCACTGTGCATGTGCTGTTCTCACCCATTAGGGCAACCGAGAAACCAGTGGGTAACATGCATCCAATTTCCCCTTGATTTTGAGCTATCAGTTAATAATTACTTTAAAGGGAATTTATTTCTCACTTAATAAGTCATAGTAGGGAATGCGTGCTGTGAGGAAATTGAGGTCCAAGGAAGTGGTGAACCCCTGGGTCCCTGGGCCAGGAGCAGAGTGAGAAGTCAGACCCAAGTCTCATGTGACACCAAGCATGGCACATTTCTTTCTCAGCAAGTCTCACCAGCTCCACCTGAAAGCATTGACACCTGCCCACTCACACCTCAGAGGAGACCTATGGTAATGTAATTGAGCCACCAGGAGGGTAAAGCTTACTGTTACCTCCAGTTCTGCTTATCAGAAAGCAGTGAAAAAGAAAAGAAAAAAAATTAGCTAGCATTAGAAATATTTCATTGTGCGTTGGTGTCAGGAAAATTCTAGAAGGTTGTTCTTCCTCAGCGGTATCCCATGAAGAACTGTAATCCATTCACCCATCTAACAGAGCCTTGGGGAATGGTGTGAACAGGAGAGCTGAGGTTGAGGGAGTTAAAGTCATATCACGGGAGATGACAATGGAAGAGCTTACCTCAATCCCAGGCTCGTGTTTTGGGGACCTTAAGCAAAGGGAAGTAAAGAGTGCCTAGAGGAAGTCCGACTGGAGTCTAGCAAAGGTGGGTGTGGCTGCCAAGGGGGCCCTTCTGCTCGCCTTGACTATGAGACAGCAGAGAGTCTCTAAATATGAGGGAAATAGTCGGACTCACTCAGTTCTTGCTGATTCACACAACCTGGCTGAAAGCTGCCGTGCTGTTTAATGGCAGCCAAAGGGAAAAGGTACCCTGAAGGACAGACCAGAGGAGCTAGAGGGGAAGCTTCCGGCTTCCACAGAACCTTGTAGAGGGGGCTGTTCCTCACCTGACGGTGTTCAGAGCTCAAGGCAGTTGTCTTTTGGATGATAGCTTCTTCACCTGTCCTGAGATTCTGGACAATCTCAGCTGGTTTGTAGGGTTCCCAAGGACGTATCTGCCTTTCCTTCCACTGTGTCTACGGCAAAGCCGGCATACAGCAAGCACTCAGCCAGCCCCTCCAGAGATCACTGCATGATAGTAGTGTACAGTTCCCCTTTCTCTGAGTTCACCATTATTCCAGATTATTCTCTCCTTTGAGCAGGGAACAGTCATAAAGTATTCTGATTCTATAAAGTAACTCTTCCTTAGACCAAAAAAGACAGGTATCAGCGAGATTTCTCACCAACATGTTGTTCAGAGAAACTATATCCCTTTACCTACAGTAATCTGACTGCCTCTGTCCAACCCAGCTCCAAACCATGGGTGGGCAGATTATCTGTGGCATCAGGTCAACTGTGCAATTGAGGAAAAGAGTAGTTCCCTAGGAGTCAGAGGAATACCTAGCAAAGGGGACCATCCCCAAACCATCAGTCTGCTGGAGGGAGTTGGTCAACATCCTTCTGGGCCTTTAGAGGAAAATCCAAAATAGCAAACTTCAATGACAAAGCAATGTCTATGAGTTACGCTTCTTTCCATGTTCTTTCAGTGAATATTGTCTGTCTCCTCTGGGCCAGGCACTGGGAAATCCTCAAGGATAGGAGAATGAATGAATAAATGAGCAGGGTGCCCCTCTTCAGGGGACCCTCAGGCCAGTGGAGAGAACTGTGTTAAGAGGATATGTGGCAAGGGTGCTGAGAAAGCACATGGAGAGGACGCCCCCAAACTCCGGGCTCCCCAACAGAGGCCACGTTTAAGCTGTGTTGTGAGTTCTTGTGGAGCTCTTGAGGTGATGCCCTAACTTGCACAGGCAGGTGTGGGGAGCCCCGTGTCAGTTATTCACTCCACAAAGTCCCCCCTGCCCCAGTCTACTCTTATAAGGCAGACAGCGAAGGCGGGTGGTTCCCCCATCTGACTTCGAGGCACCTTTGCTTTTGTGGATTCGCCAGCGCCTTCTCCGGCATCCCTTCCGTGTGACTGTCATCTCCTCCATGTGTCGCAGGAGCTAGCGTCTCTGCCTATTATTTTCTGATTGCTTCCTCTGCAGGAAATGGTGTCAGTTCATTTGGACGTGTGTGGTGTCGCTGCCTTCCCCGAGCCATTACGTCATTCTGTGGTAACTCAGAACCCTGCTGCACATTATCCAGGCTGACTGTTTCTGGGAGCCGGGAGATAACAAACAAAGCAGCTTCATTTGGCCTCTGATCATGCTAAACAGCCCGGGCAGAGGACAGCGGAATACAGATCCGCCTTCTCCTGACTTCTACCAAGGAGAGCTGAGGAACGTGGACAGATAGAAATTACACGCTCAGCTCAGGCATAGGATCCATCATAAAATCTATTGCCACCAATACAAACTGACTTCGGTGTATAATTTAGTGACAGTTTTGTGCATTTTGTCTCCTCGCTGACAAGACCGCTGCTGCATGGCAAATGTGGCCGCACCCGGGTACAGAGGGAACTGTGTAAGGACTTAAGCCATCTTATTCCGTCCTGAATTAACACGCTCCAGCTAATCCTCATCTTGCCTGGAGACCGTGGATTGGGGCTGGCTGAACAGAAGGCTTTAGGAGCAGGTGGCTGGGACCCGTGTTTCCACTCGCCTGCCTGCCATTCCCCATGTGAGGCTGCTGATTGAAACTTACTCTGAGATTACCTTGGTAATAATTTGAGCCTTATCAAGGAAAAACAAACCACACACACCAGAATTAATGAGGTTTCTGCTGATAAAAGAAATATAAAGGGCTTACTTTCCTAAAGATGCCTGATACCGTGGATAAATCACAGACAAATAGAAAGCTCACTGTAGTTTATGCCTAATTATAAATGAGTTAATACCAAGTCAGACCCAAAAGATTCAGGGGTGCGATCTCTCCTAAACCTAATTAGGTAGAGAAGGAGAGACAGTGCCACCGTCTCAAGCTTTCCACTGATACAAAGAAGCCTCTGCTCTTCTGCCCACCTTTAGCTGTACCTTGGTGGCAAATAAGGAAATTTACCTACCCAAGCAGGTGAGCTGGGTTCAGGAACTGGAATACTCTGCTGAGTAACTGCTTTCTTGCTCTCCTCCAAGGACTGGAGTGTGAGGGCCTTTCCTGAGACCAGCAATCTGTGGCATGAGTGACGCACTACCCGGTGTGCCAGGGAGCCTGTGAGCTGACCAACGCCATGAGGAGCATTTGTTCAGAAACATGTGAATGGGCCGGGTTTGAGCACCCACTCCTCATGGCCTGCCTGCTCCTCCGAGAGGAAGCTGGGCAGGACGGGCGCTTCTCTGCATGAGCTTCTTTCTTGTTCAGTTTTTCCTCCGCCACCTGTCCTTCCTTGTGACTTTGCCCTGGGGCACCCACTCTCTCTCTCTCTCTGCCTCTGCCCTTCCCCTCTGGTGTCATAGGTGATCTGGATCAATGAGAACAGATGATTTAAAGAGATAGAGAAGATGAAGAATGATTGCCCCAAGGGTTGTAGAAATAAGAGATTTGTAATTGTCTGAGCATGGCTTGGGGCCACCGTGGGCCTTTGATGTGAGCACAGCTGTAGTCCTCCCCTTTTCACTAACAACAGCTTCTTGAGGGGTGCACTTTACAGGGAGGCGCTCCCAGCCCCCACCCCACAGGAGGAGGACCTTCAAGGCTTTCCTCTTAGGATCTTCCAGGAGAGAAGAGAAGTAACCCTGCTTTTTACCTTTCCCTCTCTTTCTCAGTCTGTCTGTGCTCTCCTCTTTTTTACCAAATGCTACATTTTGGAGTGGGTTTTAAAAATGCATGCACAAAGAGGCATTGGAAATTGAAACCAAGAGTCATCCTTTTAGCAGGGGCCCTCACTTTTAAAATCATTGCTGACGACTGTCTGTCTGCCTCGCAAGGTTTAAGCGGGTACCCAAGTCAGCTGGGGCTGGTCGGACCCCACGTTGAGACCTGGGGGTCCTCAGGGTGAGACTTCAGCTTCCAAGGAGAGCAGGAGAGGCAGGGGAGCCTCTGACATCTCCCTCCAGCTTGGCAGGTGTCTATGTCGCTCACCCGTGTGGCAACTTAAAATAGGATTATAAAAATTTATATGCTCAAAAAGCAAGGGCAGGGGGCAAGGAGAGAAAGACCAGAGTCGCCTTCTACAGAAACTCTCCCTGTCAGTTTGAGGTAAGAAAAGCCTCTCAGAGAAAGCATAAACCATCTACCTCCGCTTCGGTAAATTATGGGTTTCCAGGAAAGTGTGCGTCAAGAGAGAAATTCTGTGTTCTTAGCTAGGACTTGGGCTCTTGCCAGGGTGGGTCCTTGGTGTCTTATCTCCAGTACACGTACCTTCATTCTTCATTTCCATCCTGGCAGCTTCCCTGCCTAGGACCCCATTCCCTATAAGACTTTTCTCTCCACTGGCTGTCACATCTATTTTCTTCTGAACCACTGAGGTCTGCAGCCATCTTTCTTGGAATTATTTGCCTTTCACTGGCTCTCGCATATCCTAATTGAGAGAAGGAAAGCTGGACAGAGAGAACCTCTCTGAGACCTAAGGGTTGAGAGCAGTGCTACTTTGGAGCTGGAATGCCCCTCAGAGGCCTATCTGTTAAAAGCTTAGCCTCAAGGTGGTGCTATTTGGAGGTGGCAAAAACTTCAAAAAGCAGAGTCCTGTAGGAAGTTTTGGCATTGTAGGTGTGCCCTCAGAAGGGATTGTGGAGCCCTGCTTACTTCCTCTTCCTCTTGTTTCACTTCCGGGTCAGGAAGTAAGCAGTTTTGCATTTCCACATCCAGTTCACTCTGCCATAAGCTCAAAATGAACAAGACCAACCATAAACTAGAATATCCCAAACAGAGACAAAACCACCTTTTTACTTCATAGGTCAGTGATCTCAGTTACTTGTTACAGTGACAGAAAACTGGCAAATACAGCCTCTCTAACAATGATCCTCACAAATATGGAGAAACTGAATATTATCAGACACTTAGTCAGGCAGAAGTGTCAAGCCAGTGCTCAGGGGCGTGGCCAGTGTTCAGCAGTGTCTGTTAGAATGCGGGGAACACTGCAGTCTTGACCCTATAGTCTGAGAGTAAATTTCATCATCATGGTGGTAGGCAACCAGTCATCCTGCTGGGCAGGGAATGCCCTTCACTTGTTGATTTTTGGTTTTGGTTTTTCATGTTGTTTTGTGACACCAAAATGGAAAGTCATTCTGAATGGGATAAGCCTGTGTTTACTCAGTGTCTTAGGGCTTTATTCAACAATAGGCTTCAAACAGGGACTCTTCCCAAGACAGGAACCTCAAATGAACACTTCAGGATCTCAAAAATAGTCCCCTTAGAAATAAATAATCGACATTCTGATTTTCAAACTAGCAGTAACACAATAAATATGTATACTTGTTATGAAGAAATTTGGGGGAAAATATATTTTGCTTATATCATCCCAATATTTTTTTAAATGTATGAGTATCTTGGATACTTATTTTAGCAAAAGGATACTTTGATCAAAATGTGTGTGAAAACATCAAAATAAAAAAATCATGTTGTATTACCGCATGTAGATTGCTCTGGAGTTTGTCATAGATCTAATTCCAAAGCAGAACAAGAAAATCAACTCTCGAAGATTTTTCTGTGAAAGCAATTGATAAAAGGTTTTCTTGTAGATAGGTGTGTTTCTGTGTTTGAGTTTCTTTTCCTACAGAAAATAAGTGTTTGATTGAGCTCACGGTACAAAAAAAAAAAGGAGACAATTTTATATGCCAATCTCTGAAAAATCATAGCCTTTTACTTTATTCTCCCACTATCTTTGTTCCCTTTAGGGTATTTTGAGCAATGGGGGGAGGTGAAATGAAATTTATATTCTTGCTTGGATGCCTCCTGAAGAAAAATAAAATAAATAAATGCTAGACAATGCATGTGGATCTTTTTTCATGAAAATTTTTGTAAAATAATCCACTATTGAAACTGCCAATAGCTGTTTTTCCACACTCAATAACCCCCAGCAGGTAGGAAAATCCCCTGCAGATTTCAAGATATTGCATGTCAGGAGAGAAAAGCGCAATTCTTTGTTATTATTATTTTAAGGCCAGGTTTCCAGTATTATTTCAACAAGAGAGGTTCCTGTGCTATATGAGGAACCATCCCCTAGCTGGCAAAGGGTAGTATTATTTTATTGCCAGACAGACATGAGGTGGGCAGATTGCCACTGTAACTCCTCATGCTTGACTGCACCCAGAACAAAACCAAGAAAGGGGTAGGCACCTGGGTGATGCCATCTCCAGGCTTCGCTTTAAACTTTAATGTGAACACTGCACTGCTTTTCATCCAAGTAAGGCAAAGGCGTCAGCTTCTCCATACTTAGCACTGTACTAATGTTCAGAAACGTACCAAATGCTTATACATGGTTAGGTTCGTTTTTACATAGGCAGTAAGTAAGGAGAAAAATCCCCAAGAGGAAAGCTATCTCCATCTCCATCTCCATCTCCATCTCCATCTCCATCTCCATCTCCATCTCCATCTTCATTTCCATCTCCATGTCCCTATGTCTCATCACTGTGGCCTTCAAGGGCTGATTGTCCAGTTCTTCTTTTAAGATAACTAAGTTTGGCCTTCAAACTTCAGTGAAAGGTGTTCAGTTTGGAGAGGTCGAAACCTAGGTAAATTAGTCTGTGGCCATTTAACTTGGGTCTTACACTTCATTCCCATTCGTCTAAGTTGGCCAATATTTAGGAGCCTGGAATGTGATCTCCATTTGTAAGCAATAGGGTGAAGGAGCATTTTTTTCCCTGTGGAGAGTCACCCTGACATGTAAGGACCTCCACTGTGCAGTGCAATAGAGGAAGGCAAAGCCCCTTCGTTAGGGTTGCTGCATAGAAGTCTGATCTGCCATTTCCTCTCATCTCCAATTCACCAAAAATAGGCCACATATAGCTGCAAAAGAGTCTGGGAAATGAAGTCTTTTTCTTGGTTGTCTAGTTGCCCACACTATCTGGCAAGGATTGATATTCAATCATTGTTAGAACTAATCTAATTATTTTACTATGTACATTTACAAATAATGGCATATTCACAGGAGAGATCAAAAGAAAAATGGCCCATAATGGCCTATCTAATGTACCTTTATATATCCAAAATAAAATCTAAGTAAAAAATAAAAATAAGTAAAACGTATACTGTTAATGCATATGTGAAAATTTCCAACTAAATTAGGCTCCAGTGAAGAAGCTCTGTTTGTTAATTTGCTATAGATACACACATAGCAAATAGGTTCCTTAAAATTACACGTATGGAAGAGTGTCAGCATGTCCTGAAGACTGCGATTTGAAATGCAAAGAAGCTACGATTCAGGCAGGAAATCCTCATCCTGACCTTTCCTCTGCCCTTTCGCCTCCATCTGCATGGACAAATTATATTTGGTTTTTCATTACCGACCACACACCCTGGAGTCTGTAACACAGTTTTGACCAAAATTGCCAGCCAGGAGCTGCACATTCGGCAGATGCTATTTTAAGAAGCACTTCCTATCAGCGCATGCATTTTCTGGCCAAAGGGCCGTGCATATATGAATACGCGGTTGTGGAATGATTCTGACAGTTTAGCCAGCGCTTTCCCAGGAGTCGTTTATCAGAGCAGGGAGTGCTGAGGGCCGGGGGACACCACTGAGCTCTGCCTCAGTGTCTTCACTCTGGGGAGTCCGTGTAGAGCCATAGAGTGCTGGGAATCCAGGAGAGGGCCCTCCAGCTGCAGCCCACCTTCCCTTCCCCAGCACTGCCTCCATGACTGTGCATCCACCTTCCAAAAGAACTGCCAATGGGAGGGCAAGATGTTGCCCTCTGTTCTTTCTGTGCCCAGAAGGGAGGAGACTTCTGTTTTAAAACACCCACTGGTCCAATAGGAAATGCCTTGTGTCAGGATGAAACCCATGTTCCTCTTAGCCCTGTGTATACCAGCACTTAATCTCCGCCACCACTTTCTTCTTGGTGCCCAAAACCCTTAGCTGTGGCAACATCCTAGCAGACTTCACCGAGCACATCAAATCAAATCACAACCCAGGAAGCTGTCCATGGGCATGAATATATTTTAATCTTTCAAAGACTGTCTTGCCTCAGCTATTGTCTTTGCCCCAGAATAGTTTCATTTTGAAGAACTCCCTCAAACATCACATTTATAAATCTAGCAAACAAAAAAAATGCCTCACTGAATAAAGGCAATAATTAAAAGGCCATGGTAAAATGTAAAAAAAAATTTCATGGAGATTTTCCTGGTACATCTCTTTCCTCCTCTTCGTCTAGGTTTTACTGTCATTCACTTCTGCTATACATTTGTTCAGTTGTTGGCAGCCCTCGGATTTTTCTGCAAAGATTTTGTGCTTTTTATTTACCTGGAGCACAGAATTGCTGTGGCACTGAGCCTGACCCCAAACTTTCACCAGCTGTCAGAATTGAACCCGACCCTGCCACTGCAGGCCCTTCCATTCAGTTCCTTAAGAAGATGCATTTAAGCAGTGACTGATCACTCACTGTCTGGGTCCCTCCTTTACTCCTGGTTCTAGTCACAGTGGCTACCAGAGGTTCTGTGTTGAGAGGTGCCTCTAACATCTGTGGCAGATTAAGCAAGAAGAGTAAGTTAAATGCACCTGACATATTGACTGAATATCCCAACATCACTACGGTGCTTTATTAAGCTGAATATTCCAAGTTTGAATACTGCTGGATTCCAAAATTTACCCCTGTACACTTCAGTGTCCTCCATGCCCATTCTAGGTGACATAGGTACAATTCCCAGGATTCAGCAGAATGGCATTCCCATCGCACCATTTGATAAAATAATATTCAATGACATTGATGATGATTCCACTGATGAGGCTGTTGAGCCTGAGGAAAAAATAACCAATTTAAATATTAGAAAATCATCTTCAGATGTTATAATACTTTCAGTGCTACAACTGATAATCCATGGAATGGCTGTCATAAAAGTGAGAAGCCCTTGGCATCTGAAAGTTTTATTCCTGAGGTCATGTTTCCTTTTCCTACTCTGTAATGAATCTATAGATGATAAGAAATTAAAATGATCAGACACCCACAAATATTCAAAAGGGAAGATTGAATCCAGTCCAAAGTGCTGGGGTAAACCAATAAACCTAGCAAAACGTAAATAATAATAAGTTTGCATGGTGACAGAGAAGTAACCTCAGCTGTCCTCCAAAAATTGTTAAAAGACAATCAAACTTGAGCTTTGGCCCAGTGATGGTGAATTGAATACCCCATTTCTCTGTAAAGTTGTCACGGGCTTGTTAAATAGCTGTTTGAGGCTACTTTGTCTTTTGAAATATCATAGCAAACAAAATACCAGGAAGTGCTTTCACCTGGTCCTCTTCTCTGACGTTAAAATAGTCTGTAGATTCACCTCCACCCCGGCAGGGGGAAGTGGAGAAGGAAAGCAGAAGTGAGGGTCCTTTGGTGGGCAGAGCTCTGGGTGGGTATCTGTTTGAGGAATTGAGAGCTGTCAGGTTGCCAAAGCTGCACCCCTTACCTACACCCACTCCAATCCATTGTATTCTATTTGTGGGAAGTGGGGCCAGTGGGAAAAGAATGTGCAGAGAGAAGCTTTCTGGCTTCCTGTGTGGCCAGGGGATGGTTGGAACTTGTTTACATGGCTTAATATAGAAACCAAAACTATTACGTGCATAGGGCTCTGCTGCTCAGACTGACCCTCCCGTGATGCATTCGGTTGAAGAAAGGACTCAGAATTCCAAAAGATAGAATACTGTCACATTTGCTAGTCCCATAAGTTTCTTTTTAAAATTTCACTGGATAACGTTAGTGACAGGTTAACTTAAATAAGGTGCGAAGACATAGAGCCATGCACTGAATATTAAATCATCACACAGGAACTGGGCACAGAGAGGGGCAGTGCCTGGTGGACCAGGCTGTCCAGCACAGGTTACCTGGGCCGCAGAGGAGCCGGGAGGAGAATGTGGAAATGCCTCGAGTATGTGTCCATTAGTGAAAAGCCGCATCTGAGCCCAAATTGACTGTTTGTTCCCTAGAGACAGACACTAGAGCACTTCATCATGTAATTTTCACTAAAAATAAGCACACGAGCTTAAAGATAGCATGGTTTTTCCTCTATGAGAAGCCCAAAGTATAAATAAGGAACAAAAGAAAAGAAAAAAATAGGAGGGAAAGGGAAGGGAGGCAAGGGAAATGTGAAAAGCGAAAACCAACCATGTGTTAGTACATACATGCACCAACTCCCCACAAGGAGTGTAAACACCATGTACTGCAAATGGACACTAATGAAAAGGTAAGTAGAATAATCAGTAACAATACAGTTATATTAAGGATATGTTGAATGTGTTTATTTTCATAATTAAATGCTCACATAAATAAATTATTCTGCTTGGAAGTGTCCCATTTATTTATTTATTTATTTATTTATTTATTTATTTATTTAATTTTCTGGTGCAGGAGACCAAACTCAGGACCCTGCATATGCTAGGCAAGTGTTCTGTCACCCAGCTACCCCTCAGCCCCCAGTACTCCACTTTCTGAAGAGACCTTGCCATGGTATGCAATTCCTGAAGAAATTTTCCAGATGACAAAACGAACTTTGTACCCTCCCTGAAGTTTTGTCCTAGTTCATTCTCCCTCACTTGCACACACAAACTCCTTTTATAGTACTCTGTCTACCACAGTACTATATTACTTC
Source organism: Dolichotis patagonum (assembly GCA_004027295.1). Lineage (NCBI taxonomy): Eukaryota > Metazoa > Chordata > Mammalia > Rodentia > Caviidae > Dolichotis > Dolichotis patagonum. The sequence continues at coordinate 11,006 of PVJX010004529.1, forward strand.
TACCATGTCTCCCTGCCAGCCCAATGAAAAACCCACGCTATTTGCATGTTATAGATCTGCCAATCTCTACTATGTATGTGTACATTATCCTATGCATAGGAAATGGAGACATAGACATATGTAATATCAAGCACAGGAAAACTAGAAATGGACTTCATATAAACTAGAACAGGTATGGGGCCAAGTCCTTCAACACCAGATACCTCAGGATCAAGCAAGGGAGAGAGGAGTGAAAGGAAAGAAAGAAAATGTGAGATGATGGATAAAGAGCTTTTAGAAATGATTAAGTGAAATCTGAGAAAAATACTTGGAGTGGTTGAGCTAATGCTTTCACACTGCTTGATGTATACCAGGTGTCACCTGAAGTGCTTTATATATGTTACTTATTAAGTTCAACACTATAAAGGCAGATGTAAGTAGCCCACTCCACTGATAAGAACATGGAGGTAGACCTAGGCCAAGGGAGTTTCCCAAGGTTACTGGGTAGGCAGAGGCCAACATGGGGTATGGATTGAGTCTGTATGATTCAGCTCATGCTACTAATGTCTAGTGGATTAAAAACGGGTGGTCAACTGAACACCCGCTGAATTGAATCAGCGTGGTGCTGAGTGTGGACAGCCCACCTGAGGAAAGTTGCCAGCACGAAAGGGAGACCTGGGGAGGAAGAGTAGCAGCATGGATCCTCCTAAGTGTTGTTGTTTGGAGCTGTTGGTTCTTCTAGAGGAGCTCGTCATGCTGGCTTCCCTGATGTGAACTCAGCTGTTGTCATTGGAGAGGCTCGAGACCTTCTCACTGAGAGTGGCTGCGGTTCACTTTGGGGGAGCTCTGGTTCTCCGAGCATTGCTTCTTGGCTCTGGAGGGAAAGATGTGTGCTGTTAATCTCCAGGAGAAGCTTGTCACGCTGGCTTCCTGATCTGTACTCAGCTGTTCTCATCACTGGAGGAGCTCAAGACCTTACTGTTGCTGAGGATGGCTGTGGTAGTTTTCCGGGGAGCCCTGATCCTTATTTTGAGCATTGCTTCTTGGCTCCAGTGCAGAACTCTCAACCTACTGGCACAGATCCTTCATCCCCCTGGCATAGACTTTCTAGCTTCCACCATGGCCTTTGGGCCTTCCCAGTGCAGATCCATGACACAGATTTGCATGAGTCATTGTCATGGGTTCTAGGCCTTCAGGTGACTCATTGGGGGCATTGTCGTGGGCTCTAAGTCTTCAGCTGGACTCATGCAGGACACTGCTGTGGGATCCAGACCCTCAGCTGAATTTTCTAGGTCTTTAGTGCTGTGAACAGATTTCCCGAACTTTCTTGTGTTTAACTCCGGGTTACAATTGTAAAATAATCTTATAAATGCTGTGTCCTGTATGTAATTGTCTTGCAAGCCCTGACTACAACATAATGTCTACACTATACAACTCCCTATTCCTTCTTTCTAGTGGACCTAGATAGTTTTAATTCTTATAAAAGCACATTCAACGAATGAATACTTTTAGAGCATCTACTATGCATCAGAGTGTGGTCTTTTGGGGAGCAGACAATAAGTCAGATGTCACCAGCCTGAAAGGAGCAAAGACAGCTACAGAAACCATCACAATGCTAGGTGGAATGTGACATAATGCAAAAATAAAGACTGTTTAATGCTGTGAGAGTGCTAAAAAAGTGAATCACATTTCAGTTAGCGAAGGAGGGGGGTTCAGAGAGAACACGGCCTTGTGGAGAGATATCTAACAGGTAAATTGATCTAGATGTGCAAAGGAAGAATGAGTGTTCAGATAAAAACAATACTGGAGGGTAAAATAACTTGGATTATCTTGCAGCTGTAGGATTAATTTTTTGTGGTCCCTTACGATTTTTAAGAAGTCTTTATTTTTGTGACCACTAATAGAAATCCTGTCTTCTAGGTCTGCTATCCTACCCTCTTGGTTCATTAGGCTGCATCTACTTCAGTAGAATTTTTAATCTCCTGGACATATATTTAAATCTGTTTCATGGATTCCATTTCTTTTCTATGTTCAGCCTTCATGATTTCCATCATTTTCCTAAGTGCCTCTACTTTTTTTTTTAATCAATGTGTACTCTAGATTCACTGAGCAAGGCCTTCATTATGATCATCCTTTCTTTTCTTTACCAGAAGGATTATTTCTGATCTGATGTTCTCTATAGCCTTACTCATCCGCTTTTTACCTTTTCCATCTGCTGCTACTGTGTCAGAGATTTCAGGTGGCAGGTGGGTGGCTTCTGGTTTCCTCTGCCTCATTTTCCCCTGGACTTGTCCCAGGTGGACTGAAAGTGTGATGTTGCATTTTGATTCTGTCTTGTCATTTCTGGTTTTTTAATTTGTCCTTTGTGTTAATGCTTGTAAATTACTTACGGTAAATCGCTTTGTCAGTAGAATCAAGGCCTCCTTAGGAAATGACTATTCCTCAGAGATGTCTTCTAGGTATAGCTGGCTCTTGGCCTCTGAGTCTGTCCCAAAATCTCACCTTCCCAATTAATTATGAATCTGAAGTTGCTGTGTCCCAGTATCTTATTGAGAATTTTTGTGTGCCATTCTTGCTCCTGTGGTTAATGGTACCAAATGAATAGTTACCACAGGCTGTCAATGTTTGGGTTGTGTTTCATGCTATTATCATGGCTAATTGTACTACTTTAGCCAGTGTGTCATACATTTTGTAACAAGTTGTTCTCCCTTGTAGGACAACACTATGACTGTCTGGGGTCATAATCATTAGCATAGTCCTGTACCAAAAAACTGAGTGCTGGGCCAAATAGAAAGCAATTTTTCATCCATAGTTAATTTGAAACCAGAAAAGACCTAGAATAGCAAAAACAATTATGGGCAACAAAGACAAGGCAGAGGGCATCATAATCCCTGATTTTGAAATTATACTACAAAGCTATCATGATAAAAACAGCATGGTACCAGCAACAAAACAGACCCAAGGATCAATGGAACAGATTAGAAGTTTCATAAACAACTCCAAATACATTTAGCCATCTTATTTTTGACAAAGCTGCCAAACACCTTCACTGAAAGAAAGATAGCCTGTTTAATAAATTGTGTTGAGGAAATTGGTTTTCTACATGCTGAAGACTAAAACTATATCCATGTCTCTCATTATGCACTAAACTAAAACCAAAATAGATCAGAGATCTAAATTGTAAAACAGAAACACTAAATCTTCTGGAAGGTAGAATAGGTAAAACTCTTGAAGATATAGGTATAAGCAAAGACTTTAAGAACAAAACTCAAATTACATGGGAAATATTACAAAGAGTCAACAATTGAAATCTCATTAAAAAAAATTTCACACAGCAAAAGAAACCACCAACAGAGTGAAGAGTCAAGCCACAGTGTGAGAAAAAATTTTTTCCAGTTGTGTCTCAGGCAAAGGAGTAATATCTAGAATATGTAAAGAATTCAAAAAACTCAAGACCCAGTCCAAAAATAGGCACCTGAAATGAACATACACTTCTCAGATAAAGAAGTACAAATGGCAAATAAATATATGAAAAAATGTTTAACATCATTGGTCATTTGAGATATGCAAAATAAAACAACACTGGGATTCCTGATCACTACAGAAAAAAAAATGACTCTATCAAGAAATCAACCAATAACAAATGCTGGTGTGGCCGTGGGGAAAAAAGGGACACTTCCACTCTTGATAGGTGTGTAGACTGGTATAGCCACTGTGGAAATCAGTGTGGAGATTCATCAAAAAACTAAACCTAGAGGTTCCATTTGACCCAGCTACTCTCCTACATGGTGTCTTTCTCAAAGATTTAAAAACATTATACCACAGCAATATATGGACATCCATGTTTACAGCAGCACAATTCATAACAGCTAACTCTTGGAAACAGTCCAAGTGCCCATCAACTGATGAATGGATAAAGAAGATGTGATTTTTTATACAATGGGGTACTACTCAGCCATAAATAAGGATAAGCTGGAGACATTTCTAGGTAATGGATGCACCTTAAAACCATAGTCTTTTTTTAAAGGTTTTTTTTTTTGGTCTTTTTTTTCACTATTTTCTTCTTTGGTACCAGGAATCCAACTCAGGGCCTTGCACTTGCTACGTAGGTATTGTTCTGCTGAGCTACAACCCTGGCCCTTAAAACCATAGCCTTAAGTGAGATAAATCAGACATATGTGTGTAAATATCACATTGTTTCACTGGTGTGAGAAACTGGAAGTGCAAATAAGGACCAAATCTATAATAGATCTTTTGAAATAGAAAGAAAATGCTCAAGTGGGAAGGAGAACCAGGGAGAGGGACAGACATAGCGCTCACACCATCTCCATGCCCCCCTCCTGCACAGGATGAGCATGTTTACAAAGTGAGGACCCTGGCCTCTTGATGAGTCACTTAATAAACTTCTAAATTTCTCAAGCTGACACAGTGAATGAACCATCACAACATCCTAGACCATAAACAGCCACTCTAGGGCATGTCCCCTGCATCCCAAGATGTACAACTGCTGAGTCACTTAGTTTATCTTCTGAACTTCTCAGGTTGCCGCACTACATCAGCCATTACACGTACCGTAAGTGTTATGAAGAGCTAGCAAGTTCTGTGAAGACACAAAGGAAAGGGGCACCAGCTTTTGAAGCACCTATTTCTTCTCTTAGCCAAGACAAGTTTGTCTGCAGTTGCCAGTTGTATAGTCAACTTTCAAATCAGACCGAATGACTTGTCAAGGGAATAAAAGTGCACAGATAGCAATGATACACAAGGCCTCACTTGGAAAGTATTTCTCATTATTGGTCTCAGGTTGTCTTATACATATTGATTATTAATATTGAGAAAACAAAATGTAGCCATGAACAAAGCCTATGATCCATATCCATTATGACTAAGCCAATGAGCCTATGTTTGGGTCACTTAAATCCAAGATATCCAATGATCATATTATTCTGAGACAGAAGTCATCCAGAAGCCTGGTGAGATGGACAATCCAAGGAACAAACCAAGGCCAGCAAACCATCACTGCACACTCAAGAGAGTTATCTTTCCGTTATAACCACTGCTCAACCCTGCCTTGACATTTAAATAACAGTGCATGGGACACTCAGAGAATAAAACTGTAGTATGTGGCATCTGTAAGCCCTATCACATAACTTGAGGCCTAGAAGCGCCTCAAATATTTCATAAGTGTTTGTGCTAAAATTCAAATTAGGCCCAGTAATGAACTCAGCCTACACCAACCTCAGAAAAATAAGCCATTATCTTGGCACATGGCTCTTGTAGAGTCAATTGAATTATGTGGGTCAGAATCCCCTGAATGCAGCCCCCCGGGAAGCCCCCCAGTGTGTGTCACAGTACAAGAGAGTATGTGAGTGTTTAAATCAGCAGTGACCAGGCTGGAGTCAGGCACGCTTTAATGTTCTCACAGAAAAGCTCTTTTTTACCGAGGTCAGCAAAAAAAGAACTTACCAGAATTTGCCAGTTATCACAAAATCTACATAAAATTATTCGGTGTCAGCACATTGATCACAGGCTAATATCAGAAAAAATTAAGTTTAGGAAGCTTAGTTATTTAAAGAGAAGAAAAGAAAGCACAGCACACTTTCAACAACCATGCAGAGAATGTAAACCCAAAAGAAAAGAAGAAATAATTTCCTCTTGGTATCCAGAAGATCTATGCAGGGAGCATGGGATGAGATTAAGATAAGGGACATTAAGCTAAGTACCCTGAAACAAGCCTCTTCTTGGTAAAAATGTTCATGCTGTGACTTAGGCTGCAGGGATATTGATAACCACGCCTTTCCCGGACAGGGTGTTAAGAAGCATAATGAAGAAATGTCTTTTGCTGAATTTTATGAGATAGCCAGATAATTTAACATAAAAATTTTATTTCATAGACTTTCTTATATTGTGATAGGCTTGTCATCACCTAGGACTGCCATCCCCATTTCTACTTGCATCTGCTTACAACTGTGTCACTATCTACCACACACCCTGGTGCCAATTAAAACACTGTAAATTTATTCACAAAAGAAATGGGCTTGTATCATCCAAAGATTAATAATGTTGTAATAATGCAAATCTGACTGCCTCTGAGACAAAGGATATTCACCATATAACCCTGGGATCAGTTTAATGTCAAGGAAATAACAAAAACAAGTACAAACAAAGGAAATACATGTCTTGGTACTGTGCACTTTGCCCTAATGGAAATACAGATACAGTCACAATGAAGTATAACCAAAAATAAAATGGGCAGGTGACATGAGACCACCCCTGGTCCAGGGACAGTGGATATGAGTCCTTCTCTGTCCTTGTCTAATTATATTTCACTGGGAAAAACATTTCTCCTGTTGTTGTTTTCTCATCTCAAAATTCACGTGAAGCCACTTTGGAAAATAGGCAGGAATCTACTCATCCAAGAGATGATTAGAGGGGCATGATCTAAAAAGCCCTATATTTAGCTTTGTAACGTGTGTGGTTTTTATTTTTGCACTTATATATGAATATGGATGGGTCTGGTGCTCTGGGAATTCACAACACTTCAAACCATGTAATGAAGCCATACTGTGAACACTTAATTAATTTAGAGTGGGTGCTAATTCTTAATAAGAACTTTAAAACATGGTTTTGTGAATAAATCATAATTCAGAGAACCCACCCACAAATAAATGAGGTTTGCCTGTAGCATAGAAAGATCCATGTTAAACAGGATCTGGGGGAAAAAGCTGTCCTTCCACGTTTTTGTGGTGAGTGACCTCGCAATGTGAGGTGACATTTGAAAGCTAGCAAGGCATCCCTTACACCAAGAAATGAGTTGAAATATTATTTCTTGAACTCCTGCTGAAGAGACAGTCATTCATGTACCCATTCATTCTTCTATCAGTTGATTCTCTGAATTGTTCAGTAAATGGTGAAGGAATGAACGGTGAGTGTCCCTGGGGAGACCGCACCCACCCCTGTGCACCAGGGCAGATGAGCTGGGTACACATTGATAACCACCCCTTTTCCAGACAAGGACTGATGACATCTGGGCTGAGGTCCTGATGGGCAGTGTCTGCATAACATTTCTGATATAGCAGCGATAATGATAATGCAAGACCTTGGCCCCAGGGAACATTCCTTTCATTGAAAGGGAGTGATGAACTAATGGGTGCCGTCCTTGGAATAGCTGGGAAAGGGACCTGATGGTCAGGCTACATTAGGAAAGCTCAACAACACTTCAAAAGGAAAATCATAGTCAACTGGAAGGATAAATAGAAAGGCACAGACCATGACAGGCAGCTGAGAGACAGATCGGAAAGCACGTCCAGCAGTCAAGGAGGCGTTTTGTAAAACTGGGGAAGAGTGCAGAAGACTGTTAATAGAATAGAGTGCATTGGAATAAGAATAGCGAGAAGATGGAATAAGAGATAAGAATCAACTGCTTCTTAGGAGTGAAGGTAGAATGGAACCCTGGGAGAATCTTAACAGCATGATCAAATTTGTGTGATGAGCGATGTGGGAGGATGCTGTGTTTTGTAGCAGAGATGTAGGCCATGCCCTCATGGAGCTTACTGAAAGTTTTACATATGGCAGAATACTCGTGTGCGGCATAGTAAAGGAAACTGGAAATAAGAACTATGCATGTGTTCAATTCTAAAAGTGCCAGTAGGTGAGCCAGGGATGGGTTGGCAGCTTTCCAGGAAGCCATTTTAGCTCCATTACACTGAAAATCAACAATGTAATTTGTCTCCCATAATTTCTAAAAGAGTTCCTACAAAGACTAGGATGATATAAAAAGTTATCCAAGAAAATGAAAGAATCTCTATAATAAATAAAGAATTTCATGCCCAGAGTCACCCAGATTCCCTGATATTCTGAGCCTACCAAAAGAAAAAATTGCTTGCTCTCTACTTGCTTTTATGTGGATTCAGTCAAAACTGATGTTTCTAACAGCAGTTTCCATGGAACTCAGTAAAAATGGTGCCAGAGACACGGGAGAGAAAAAGTACAGGAGGAAGAAAGGACTGTAAATGAATCATCTCTGCGATTCTTGCTTTTTTTTACAGATAGCTATGGTCTTTCTCCTCCATGAAATACCGTTGAGAAACAGTCCTATAGCTACCGATGATCTAGGGGAATAGCCCAGCTGTTCTTTTCATATATGCACCTAACTTCTTTCAAGGGTGTTTTTGTTTTATTTTTACAGCTGCGAAGTGTTAGGAATCCAAAAAGAGCTGCCAAGACTACAATCAGGCGAGTTAGCTTAGCGCTGGTGTTCATGGTATATTCAGAGCTGTTCTAAATAAGTTCCCTGTGCGGTGGCTGAATACCCGGAGTGATCAGAGCTGTTTCCCAAACAGAGTCGGAATGGTTATTTCTCCATTTGCAGCTGCTTATTTGATGTTTAAAAAGACCCTTCACAACATTTGCTCGCTGCCTTAAAGAACTGTTCTATATGCACATATAGAGTGAGGTTGCTGTATAACAAGGAAACTGAAGACATTGACCATCTCAGAAAGCCTCGTGAACGTGTTCCAGAACCGAAGCCACTGCAGGTGCTCCTCCATTTTCAGATATGTTATAATAATCAGCCAATAATGAATCCCTGTGATATTGTACACCATTTCCTCTGACTTCCACTCTAATACTCAAGAAATGTTTTTCTCCCATGCAAAGTAACCCAATGGTCTGGCAAGAATAGTTTTGAAGAGGAGCTGATTGGATTAAAAGCCAGCCTGTGGCTTTCGGGGCCATGTAAACCCTGGAGTACTTACCTGACTTTCTAAAGTTGGCAGTGGGTCACCATCCTTCGTACCCCTTGGTGCTACAGCTGCCACTCACTTTCCCAGATCACAAGACTGTCTTTGCCTTGATCCCACACATGCGGTCCTGCACTCAGCCTTGTGATGCTGCCTGATCAGCCATGGCTGCTCAGGGGACCCCAGTGGTTGGCCAAGCTCAGCTGAAACTCACTCACGACGTGACCACTGAACAGGAGACCCCTTTTGACTTATCTTACCGAGCTTCCCGCCTTTTACAATTCCTCCTTACCATCTCTAAAAATGTACGCTACTGTTTTGCTGAAAGCAGTGTTCTTTGCTTTTTCCTGTGATGCTTGTTTTCTATTTACTCAATAATCTTTGGTTGGCCCAATACTACATAAAGTAGTAGATCAATGTTAGGCCACAAAACCGTGAGTGTGACTCTCAGGAATAGATGCCCAGTGAGTGAGTCAGATGTTCTTGGCAATAACTCCATGTGTCAGTGCAGGTTAGCTATGGGCCTTGGAGCAGAAGCATCAGCTCAGGGTCTGAGACCCTGGGCAGTCACCATAGGCAACCACTGAAAGCTTCCACAATGCTATGGGGTTTCACACCTTGGTTATCTGCCCTTAGACTCTGAGTCCCCTGCTGGTGGCCACCACCCAAAAAGATGTCCTCTGCTCCACCCATGTCTTCAGTGTGGTCACAGAATAAATGCTCAATTAAAAATGGTATTCTGGGAACCTAGGGCACAAAAGTAAGTAGAAAAAGATGCCACAGAAAATGACAAAAGATGTGTCATTTTCCTGTTACTGGGACAAAACATCAGACATCCACAATTTAAAGGAGGAGGCATTTATTTTGGTTCATGGTTTTTAGGGGATCAGTCCATAGTTAGCTAGAACCAAGACAGGAAGGACATGCTCGAAAGGTCCTGTCAGAAGCCCATTGCTCTTTCCATGGCAGTCAGGATGCAGAGAGGACCTGCGGAGGGAGGCAGACCCCTCCAGCCCTTCCAGGTTGCACCCCCAATGGAGCTTCTTCAGCCAGGCCCCATGTCCTAACAGCTACGGATTCATTAGTGGACTAATTCATGGATGACTGTAGACCCCCTGTGATCCGACTGCTTTCCAAAAGCCCCACCTCTGTACATGTGAGACTGTAGGAGGGCCTTCTGGATGTAGATCATAACAATGTGCCATTCTCTTACAGAGTTTGTATTTTCAATAATTAAGTATCAGTACATCAGGATCCTGCCACCATTTATATCCCTAGGGTCAAACATCTCAATTAGTGCTTCCATTCCAGAAGTTCTGGGAAAATGGATCTTAGGATAGATGAACTGGTAGAGAAAGGAACTAAGAAGCTTCTAGAATGTGGAGGACTAGGGAAGTACAGCACAGGTAGCTCCCACATGTGGCTCTGGTTAACACAGACAGCAATTTTTAGGAACTTAGAGGATCAGATGTGGAGGGAAACGGGTATTTCCTTGGTGTAGCCTTCAATGGAGCAGCAATGGAGCAGCAGTCTAAAGCAAGTATTTTAAGAACTTGGATCAACAATCAGTTCTATGTACTGAACGGCTGCATTGTTCAATAAATGGACACTTTCAAAGGATAAAAGTGTGAAAAAATATAAACCTGGAGAAAGGCAAACTGTCATTAAAATAATACATTTACCTACAGCTGCCATGATGGGAAATGGCTCTGTATGAATTGGTTTGTTTGCAGTATGGTATAGGGTAAAGGAAGAGGAAGTGGACCTTTCATTATGTGGGTCAGCAAACCGCCAAATCCATACTTCAGAACTTGCCAGGGAAATGCAAACATATACCAAAGAATTGAGTTTTATTTTCAAAATAAATTATGCTTTAGGATTCGGAAGGGACCCAAGGTGATACTTCAATCTGCTTTGATTGAAAATTGATTAACACTTTGGGGGAAAATGTATAACCAATTGAATTGCAAATTAAGGCAAATTAAAGCAGGCTGCTACATTATCCATCACTGGGTGAATACAGTGGACACTTATTGATTTGCATCCTACCAATATCAATTCTGCGTCTGAAGATCAATTGCTAAGAATGTTGGTGGTCTATTCTGAAAGACTCTTTCAGGCCTTGATACTTAATCAGGTTAGAATTTGCCTCAGGCTATATGGACTGGCCTATGGGTCAATAGTAAGTTATGGCACTTTTTGGATATTAAATGGTATGAGCTCGGGATGTCAACATGTTTTCTCAATTTCTCATTTTCTGAGTTGAACTACGTGGTCTTTTTTGCCTTTGTGTGTCTATGAAGAGTGTCTGTAAGTCTAAGTTTGTGAGGTTTAATACATATGAGCAGTTTTTAATGCAGACTTGCGGTATTCCTTGTATATTTTGTGAAAGGAGATAGAAAATGAAAAATAATGTCTTCTGTCATTCAGAGGACAGAGCAGATGAAAAGAGCCCTGGGATGCAAGGCTGAGGGCATGCCATCATGTTGTTATTCCGATTTAGTCTTCTGTCTGTGTCCTTTACTAGGAGAACCTCTGCTTTCCCTGAGTCCCCTCCTCAGGTGACAAGAGTGTTAGGGCCTGTGGAAAGCTCCTGTGGACAGGAAACAGAAGGCTGCTCAAAATTCAGGATGGCCAGGGAAGGCCTAAAGGTAAAGAGGGGCTAAAGCCCTCATCCCCAGAGCAATTTGTAGTATCATCAAGATTGATGGTGAAAACAGCGAAATACTGACACCAGAGTTAGAAAGAGCAAGGCTTGGGAACTACTTACCTTTCCCACAGTTGTAGAACTAGAAGTAAGCGGGCATCTGGACTCTAGTTAAAATCTGTTTTCCCTCGAAGGGATTTTCCTTTTACTGCACACTTTTATCTGCTAAACTAGTAAAATCCAGCCAGCTGACCCATAGGAAATAGATGTGGCTACATTTCCATGGGCATAAATATTTTGAAATAAGATTCTCTCTCAGTGCAAGACAAGGTAAGATGATAATCAAACCTTGACTCAAAGGTCCCAGCATGGCTGACCTAGAAAATCAAGCTATGGTGTGAAGAGGAAGAGCTCCTCAGCCCTTCCCACCCCCTACTTTTCGGGCACATAATGAGTACCTTAGGACCCCAAAGGAGAAACTCCTCGTGTGGCAGATCGTGCCCTTGGCGTGTGTCTCAGTGGACACAGCTGATCGCTCTGTGCTGTCCTCACGCTGGCTTCCCTGGAGATCTGCCATCTGTGGCTCCCTGTTGGGTACACAGGAGCATCTGTGCCCCAAGGACTCACTTGTATCCCCAGTGCAAAGCTAATTAGTATCCAGCCTGTGACCTTGGCCCCATCCAACCGTGTTCCAACCCAGTTTTGTCTAGTACTAGTGCAGCAAGAGGGGGACCGTCTCACCGACAGTAATAACCTGTTCTCTGCAAGGTTTGCTCTGGGCAAGCGTCAGTGATAGCATCGCTGCTTACAAATATGCATGCACACAAATACCTCTGACTTTAGTGCACTTAGGGAATGACTCCATTTTTGCCTCAGATTGAATTGCACATACATAAATCACTGTAGAGAGTATTGTTATTTCCGGTGTACCCTGATTTAGCTATGACTGGGAAATCAATTCAGTTTTCAAATTCATGATAAATGAAAATTTCCCCAACACAGCACCCACCAGTTTATAAAACCTCTACCATGTAAACCCCTAATAACCTCCCAGAAGCATCAGCAGCAACACCATTCAGGAAAATTACTGTGGGACTAATGCTTCGGTTTAGACAGCCCAAAACCTAGGAAAGACTTTACTGCAGACAAAATGTTTTGCTTCCCAGCTTTACCTGGTAATGTCTGTAAAATAGCATAAGATTTCACTTTTGTGTTTGCTTGAAACATCAACTATTCCAGTCAGTGCAGCTCCTGTTTCTGTGCTGTGTTGGCTTTTGACTATTTTTCTTTCATTTTCAACATTTGGCAAGTTCCAATAAAATGGTAGAAAATGTGTTCATCCATCTTTGTTCTTCTTTAATAGAGATTTGTTTCAATCATGCTGTTATCTGCACTTGAAAATAGCAGGCTGGTAGAATCTAAATGTGAGGCTCAAAAAGGTGCACATGGCAGAAGGCAAATCGCACAAAGTCAGCCGTGCTGGCCCGAGGCCTCTGAAACCTTATAAAGATGTATGTCTGAAACACTGTCATCACCCTCACCTGGCTACAAGGGCGCGATCGAACTGAAGTCACCCTTCCTCTCCTTCTGGCTGACACGCACACAAACCAGATAAAGAAGAAAAGAGACTCCGTTTTTCTCACCTGCGTACATTCTAACTTTAGTCCCGAAACAGAAGATTCTGGAATTTCCCACCTCTGAAGTGAAAACTTGTTTTCTCCCCAGATGTGTGACTGCTGACACATTTTTTTTCCTCCTTGATTCCATTTTATCCCTGCGTCTTTTTTTATTTGTCACAAGCTCTTTGAGGAAAATGATGTGCTTGAGATAAGGCAGCATGCTCTGCCTACTGCAGCTGAAGGGAGCTGGTGGAGAAATGAGGAGCTCTTCAGACTTTCCTGATTTAGTAGTCGGGAATCCCCAGCGATGGGCCACTTGGTAAGAAGATCAAATGGTTGGAAACGCAGAAGTGGGTCCGCTTGGCTTCCGAAGCCAAGAACACTTCCAAAGCAGGCTTAGCAGGCAGCGTGGAGGCAGCTGCCACTGGGCCGAGGGCCTGCTGGTTGCTACATGTTTTTATTATCTTGAAACCCTCACACCTGCCAGCAGCACCGCCCTTTGGAACAAGTTCAGCTCATCTTGGCCCTCTCCCTCCTGCAGGCAAACGCAGAAACGGGAAGTATGTAAGTGCAGGCGAGGGAATTTGCACATGTTCCAAAATATGGCAGAGCCATTGCCCCTTTCAGTGTAGCTGTCACAGAAATCTCCCGAGTCACTGGGCTGCATTTGGACCTTCTTTAAACAGCAGGAGGACTCTCAGGGCCATGCATTATGCTGCCCCAAAATAGATGGAATGAGAGATTCTCCTTCGGTGTCTCCTGAGAAACAATTTGGTGCCTGGGCTGTCAACATTATACAGGTATCTGTGCACATTGCTACACATACATGTACACATGCACATGTGTGTATATATGCATATGTAAAATATGCATATGTAAAATTACAAACAGCTGTACATATACCTGCAGTTGTTCTGCATCCAAAATAGCATGTCTAGTGTACACATTTAGAATAATACACAGAAGTACGTTCTAATAAAATTAAAATGACCTTTTGTTATGGTCAATACATTGTGTCAGCTTGAGAAGTTTACAAGTTTTATCTGAGAGACTCAGCAGGGAGCCAGGGTCCTCACTTTGTAAACATCCTCAGCCTGTGCAAGGGGAGAGCACAGAAATTGTGTGAGTGCTACACTGGCCCGGGGGTCTGGGGGTGGCCTGTGTACAGTATAAGGGAGAAAAAGAGGCTTGTTCTTCCGTTTTTGCTCTGGCTGCTGCCTTGAAGTGTTGTCCTGGTGCCATGTCACCCTGCCTTGGAGCCAGCTGATTATGGACTGAAACCTCCACAAACTGTAAACTAAATAAAACTTTCCTTCCTTAACTTTGGGTGTTGGGTATTTTGTCCCAAAAGTGAGAGAAAAGTAACCAAGACACCTTTCCTGGAAGCTCTAAGTGTCTATTACTATCACTATTATTATTATTCATTATAACATCCATATTCTCATCCATATTATCAGTCATGACCATGGGGCATGACATGTGACATCACCCATTTTCTAAGTCCTATCATGAATGATGGGTTAATGAAGGACATTACACTTAGATCTGAACCAATTTATGCAGCCCTAGAGGCCAAAACTACACGTGCTCACTTAACTGCCAACAGCTCATCACAGGGGATCCTTCAGCCCCTGCAGAGCCAGCTGTGTACATTTTTCCCACACCAACTAGAAAAGGAAACAGGTGTCAAGAAAAGCTGGGGCCTGCTTGGGGTGGGGAGAGAGGGCTCCCCGAGCTTTCCTGCTTGAGAAAACCTCCAGTGGGGTGGAATTATGGCACAGGTGTGAGCCTGTGCCGTAATGCGGAGCCCTCTCTGTCCTCAGGCAACCCACCAGCCGAGCATCAACTTTTCAGGTATCATTGCAATAATAAGCGAGTTTGGGGCAGTAGTTTGGGCGCTCCATCTCTGAAAGGTTTGCCATCACTATTAGGACTCGTAAGCCAAATGTGGCATGAAGAGAATGCCACTCAAGAGTCAGAGGTGAAGCTGCAACCCTAAGCATCCCAGAATCCTCTTTGCTTTACAGAGTGACTGGGAGAGGTCTGTGGTTCCTCCTCTTGGTCCTTTTCTTTCCCAGCATTTTCTGTCTGTTTCTTAAGAAACTACTACTACTGAGGCATGAAGCCACTCTGCAGTGACTGCAGTGCTTTTCCATGTCATGGAGCTATTATGGCTTCCTTAATTCCTTCTTAGATCGAATGCAAGAAATTCTTTTAGTGTGATTTTTAAAAACCTGGAATACCACCAGATCTCTCGCTGAGGGTTTTATGCACAAGGAAATAAATCCATTTGTATTTTGCCAAACAGCAAGATCATCTAGAGCGACTAAGCCTTATAACTAGGAAACTGGCTGTTAAAGTTATAAAAACTCACAGCTTTGATCTGTGTAACTCTTCCTCCTCCCTCCTGAGTTTTTTCTTTAACTTGAATTAAATGAAAGGTGTCCTGAAAGCATGAAAAGTAGGTTTTTCTTCATTGCAGGCCTGAGTCAACATTACTTTCCAATGTCACTCTTTTAGTTCAAGTCCTAATACTGGCCTACAGTCCCATGAGAGACAAGGACAGACCATCAGCCCCTGGGTCACCCACCTGGTTTTCCATTCTTTTACCCTAAAACTGTTTCATGCACAACCCAAATCCTCACTAAGGGGAGAGTGGAGTGGAGCCCTTCTCCAGTTTCAGAAAATTAGAACACGTGACAGTGTTTCATTGCCTTTCAAGAGATTTTACTCTTATTTTTCTTTTTTTTTTAATTTTATTTAAAGAGAAAGAAAAGCAAAACAGAAAAAGGGTAGAAATAATACAGAATTTCAAAAAAAACACTAAGAAATCACTAGTTGATAAATTAAATATTGTCATCTTAGAAATAATTGTTCAGGTTACAAAATTAAAGTATAAAACATTCAAACAGTGAGACTGTGAACAGTTCTGTTCAGTGATCCAACAAAAACTTAGTAATATGGTCATCTATCTTACACACTTAAATGTACATTCAGTTATATCCTTTAGAGCATTTTCTTTCCCTCTCTTTTTTACAATAGTGATTACACATTTTGGGTTTTATTACCACTACAGTTTTTATTAATTTTACACTAAAGACACAATGTGATATTTACATGATTGAAAAAGAAATTATAGATCTAGGGTTCTCTTTCCTTCCTAGTTTTAAAGTTCACATGGTTTTGCCATGGTAGAAGAACAGCTAGTCATGTGCTCTTGAGTCCATTTTAAAATATTTAGTGATGTGAAATACAAAAGAAAACTCAAATACTCCTGTGACGCTGCAGGAGAGGTGCAGGGGGCAGAATTAACAGGGAGGCTGGGAGGACAGGGTACCCTGTTATCTCATTCCCCTTCTTTCTTTTCCATTAAACAATAGAGAGTGCATTGCTATTTGCTGATGCTTTCTAGTTAATTTTGTAAATAGATTTTTTTTTTTCCGCTGCCAGGGATTGAACTCAGGGCCTTGCACTTGCTGGCAGTCACTTATGCCATGGAACTAAATCCCCAGCCTGTGTACCCAGATCTTGATAGGAAACAAAATGTGTTCCCCTACATGAGAACCAAACTGTTACTTAAAAATCAGACTGTTCTCAAGAAAATCTTTAGGGTCCTATTTGTCCCCACTGACCAGCTGATTGAGCTACATTGGGACCCCTTTTCTCCTTTTCCCGTCCCTGTGGGCTGGGCCCTGAGTTGCTGAGTTGCGAAGGAAAATGCACATCAAAGGCACAGAGCAGTTCCTTTGTCAACCTGAGTAACCCTCAAAGATCTTCTGCAGAAGCTTTTCAAGAGTTACTTGATACCTGCCTTGTTACCTCTTGTGCTGGGGAAACCAATGTTTTGTAAGTCTCAACTAGCTGACACTCATCCCAAGCAAAAGTTGCCAAAAGTAAGCAAAATTCAAGGTGGGGAAAATGTCCATTAAATATGGCTCTCACTTTGAAGCATGCACATTTATGATAAAAAAGTCATAAATCCTTTATGACCTCATAATAAAAAATAGACTGGAATCATCGTATACAAAAGGTTATAGCTGTGATTTTTTTTAATGAGAAGTAGAATAACTCAGGATATTGTTAATGTTTGTACCCGACACCTCCAGTGATGAAGGTTTTCCCCTTTTGATTACATTGATTGAAACTTATTTCTACCTTGGATGCCTGAGTGACCACCAAGATGTGAGTCACTGGCTGAGGGTCAGTCTCTCGTGATTGCCTGATGCAGCTCATGCCCCGCATTGGTGGATGCCCAGAGAGGTCATTCAATGCTTAACCAGCTGGGTGCGCACGTACCTCCTCTGCTGTTTTTCAGCACAGGGCCCGCACCATGCTCGGCACCATGGTGTTCCTCTGTGCTTTTCGTTGGGGCAACATGTAGCGTTGGGAGAAGGGATGGACTGAATATTTACCTTGTGACTTTCAAAGACGGAATATGGTGCTAGGCCAGGTGGACAAACAGTAATACACGAAGGCTGGTGTCTTGCCATGAATAAAATACAGTTGTCCCAGTGTGTGAGCTAGGATGGAAGTGGTGAATTGGCAGAGAGAATGTGGAAAAATGAGGAGACTCAACTCCATGTGTCATATTTCACTTTCCTTCATGTCTCAGGGTTTCCAACACAGGGCAAAAATTTGATGACTCCCTGTTTGCCTGTCTCCAGTGCTAATGCCTGGGACATTGCATATGTGTGTCCCTGTATGCACTCACACTGGAATGCTGTGACATTAATATCCATTAAACCCACAGTTACAAAAGAACTTTGGCCAAGGCCAAGGACCCCAAGCCATAGTAAACGCATTTGAATTATGTATAATATCATTGAAACCATGTAAGCACACATGCTACTGTGAGATTGAAATACCCAGCAAGGGATGCAGATGAGCTTGTATGTTGCTAGAGGTCTTGTACATTGATAGAACACTTTGAAAAACAATTGGACCTTAGATATCAAGAGGCACCACAATAAAAAGTGCATTTAATTTGACCTGGTAATCCCACTTTGTGGGACTTTAGCTAAAGGAAATAGAGTTTTAAAAAGAGAGAGAGAGAAAGCCATGAGCAAAAAAAAAAAAAAAAAGTTTCACTGCTACATACCGTGGTGAAATACTGAGAGTCATGTAAGTACCTGACAGCAGATGAAAAGAATAATGAATTATGGTACAGTCATCCGAAAGAACTATTTTGCAGCCTATTAAAACAATGGTTGTGGAGACTATGCAATGACACCAGAAATGCTCAATATAAAGCACTAGGAAACACACAAAATTGTATATGCTCCATGATTGCCGTTGTGTAAAAATGTAAATGAACATGGGCAGAGACAAAATTGGTAATGAGCAACCATAAAAATAGCAGTGTGGAAGATATGATAGTAGGTGATTTCTTTCTCTCTTTATAGCTTGTGACTCATTGTACTTTCTCACCATAAAAAAGAGGGAAAGTGGGAGCTTATGCTTGTTTGTCATCAAGAAAAAGGGAAAAATGTATACATAAGGAAAGGCACCAAGAACCGTAAGTGCTCGAGGCGGCCTTTGTATGCGCCAGTGTTCAGGTTTCTCGGAGGCACTATGGGTTTTACATCTTAAATTCCAAATTATAGTTGTTTAGAAAAGAAAGATTTCCATCCTGGGGAACTGTGACAGTGAGACATTTCTCGAGCATCAAATTTGAGCAAAATGAGGAGAGACAGGTTGGATTTTACCTCACAAAGGCGACCTGTTTCAATTTTACGCCGTTAGTCATAGACCCTTTCAAAAGTTGCAGGTGAAATTACTTAAAAATTTGTCACACTTCCAGTGACAGTTTTGGAGCTCAAACGAACATAAATATTTTTACTTTATCACATAATTGCCTCTAACTAGCAGTTAATTTAACTGTGTAGCTGTAAAGTGACGATATCCCAGCAGGGCTGCATAAAACACCTCTTGCCCACACCCACGCCCTGAAGCTTCTCGTTTTTCCCTCTTCGCAGGTGCATTACAGCCCTGCTAACAGCTCTCACTGCCTGCCCCCTGCCACGCCTTGATCGCCCCTGACTGACTAATTGCCTTGGTGAATGTGCTTGGTGAATGAAAGGACTTGAACACCAGGGCAGCAAAGAAAATTCAACGTCACCATTAGACATGGAGCCGAAGTTGTGTCTGGGGTTAGCCAGGCTCTGCTGAGCTCTGATAAGGGCAAAACATTTTTCTATAGTATGTTCGTCCTACAAAGGAAGTTTTTGTGTTACTCAATAAGACAGCGAAAAAGAAACAGAAAGAAGATTGTGAGCAAATAGATTAGAGCTGAGGGACCTGCTCACACTCTTATAAAACTGAGCTGCATTCTCTGTGTTAACGTAAGAGAAACACAAGGTCCAGCAGAGAGGGCAAACCGTCCCCGTGGAATGCATCCAGGTGACCTGTGCTTTTAGCCTCCTGTGTGGGGAAAGACAGAGGTAACCTCAGGTGCCAGATAAGGACAATGAGGATGATGAGCCAAGGTAGAGGAGGGTGTGGGAAAGGCACACTGTGCGCCTGTGCGTTGTCACCTTGAGTCCTCTCTGAGCTCGCTTCCCCCGTGGGAAGGCAGCTATAAATGTCACCACACAGCAGTCAAAAGCTGGCCGCCATGAGGCTCGAGCCACTGGGCAGCGTAGCTGGGATTTGAACTCAAACACTATGACTCGGGAGCTCACCATCCTGGCCAGTCTGCTGTCCAGGTTCCCCGTGTGGCCATGAGAAAGAGTCAGAAGACCACAGGTTCCTAGGATGCAGAAGGAGGCCGAGGTGTGGACAAGAGTGGTGTGACACACAGAGAGGTGGTGACCTGTGAAGGCTACTGTCCCCAAGAAAAGGAGATGTGTAGCATCAGAAGGAGAGGAAAAGGAAACCAGTTCCCTGCAGCATAGTCTAGGGTGGCTGTCTCTGTCCTGCTTGGGTGGGGCATGTGCATGAAGGACTTTAGTGTCCAGTTTTTGTATCATAAAAAAGCAGCTTTATGATTATCACCATTTTGTCACCCTGCTGCTCAATTTTAGCAAGATACGCATCTGCACAGCCCAACCCAGAGTGATACAGAGAGGACAAATAATGCCAACGGGAGATGCACGGATCCTTATGTCCCATGCTGCGTATTGCTGCTGTGGGTGACGTCATTGATAAGCCTTGGGTAGGGTTGCAAGATCCTGGGTGTTTTCTCTAATACGCTCTCGGGAGCAGCCTTGAAGCAGAGAGGTCTGTGTTCACCAGGGGATTATGGGGATTCTAGGATGAAACCAACTCAGCCCAGCTCAGCCCAGAATAAACGATTTATAATTATACCTGAAGACAAGACTGGAGCTGCATGTTATTTTTGCTCTGATTGAAAACAGGTTTGCACGCCATAAGTAGGCAGTGATTTTTTTTTTCCTAGAAAAAAAGTGGAGGCTTCCAAGTAGGCCTGTTGAAATTCTGAATTCTTAATGTGTTCTGAACGTGGCTACAGCAACTTCTGCTTACAAGTGGGGGTGAATTTGAGCCACTTTCCAGGGAGAATTGTACCGGTTTTGATGAATGAGATACTGGTTTGGTAGTCTATGGTTGGAAAGAGTTTTCACCCGAATCAGACTTCCTCTTCTCAAGAATGGCCTGCTGCTGCTCCTGAATCCCAGTGCCTCTAGGGTTCATGAGTGTCCTCAGTGGTTAAGTTCTCAACTCCTAAAGCCTGGAGAACAGGGCAGATTGATACATTAATTCAGTCTCACATGTTATTGCTACCTAGTTCTGTAGCTTAGAACACCACCCCTTCCATGTAGCACACTGCACTTTAATAACTCATTGTTTTTACCTGAAATGGGGAAGTCAGAGATGTGAATGAACCAAGTGATCACTACTGAACAGGACAAGACTGTCAGACACCAGCTCCCCGTGGGCAGGCATATTCTGAAGCGTATTTAGTCCAGTGGATCCTAGAACTCACAAAACATCAGAATCACCCGTGGGACTTTTTATAGCCCAGCCCCCGTGCTTCTGACTCAGAAAATCTAAGGCCCCAGAATTTCTGTATTTCTAACAGATGCCCAAAGTTGCTATCAAGGGACACTCACAGAAAGCCACTTGAGCAGCTTGTGACCTTGCCGTGCCATTATTGATCATTATCAAATGGCATGATGTCATATGGGTGATGACCACAATTTGGATCAGAATCTGCTATGGAAGATAAGATATAGACATTTTCAAGGCAGTCAGTATAAATTACTTAGAGCCAGTCCACCAGCCATGTCCATTAGACCATCAGACCCCCATAGGGCAGACAGTCTTCCACTGCGGTGTTTGGAGGGGTCCTGTACCACTCAGTAGTAGGACCCCTCCTCTCATCGGCTCTTCCCTCCTGTAGCACAGTTGGTTGGGGGTTGATTGTACATGGAGACAGGGAATAAAGACCTCATTAGGAGCCAGAATTCCGGCAGAAATAGATTTGCTTCATTTATGTTTCCTGTTGGTGTTGGCGAACTTTATTTTTAACTGGTATTCACTGTTACACCTTTTAAAATTATTTATTGCACAAACAACACCATAACGGCTTTAACAGAAACCAAAGAGGAAGAAAGAGACCCCAGTCCCCCCACACCCACAAGTTACTGCTTCCTTTTTGCCTTCCCCATATCTTACGCATGCACCCCTAATTTTTCCTAGTTATGATCATAGCCTGGATAAAATTTGATTCCCTGGTATTTCCACTTGACACAGTAACTGTGGGTAATGAGTAGACAAAGATGAGCATATAAAATAGATCAGGAAAAGAATTTTTGTGAAAAATACTTCTTTCTCAAGAACCCTCTGGTCTGTGTCGTTTACTTGTGTTTGAGGCACGTGGCTGGGATTGTGTGTATAGCACAGCAGAAACAAGTTCCTTGGCTTTTCCAGTGCTTTTGTTATTGTAAAGTCGTGTGACAGGAGTGTCCCCTGCAGCTGGCTTTCCGAAGGCATTCTACTCATGCAGAACTGAAGCTGAACAAACTGATGAAGTCCCTCTTTCTAGACTTCTGTTCCCTGCTATGCAGCCTCCTTTCCAACAGAGAAGCCCTGGAGGTCAGAGTAGGTCTAGGACTGTGTGTTTCATTTCCCTCACTTGGATAAAGAAGATGGAAGATAATGACTGGGAAGGATATTGCTGCTGTGCCCAAAATCAGCAGCAGCAGCGGAAAGGCCATCTTGTGTCTGAAACCCATCACACCCTCCCCCGCCATGTGACTCGCAACAGGTCAGTTAATCGCACTAGTCTCCAGGACCTCATCTCTAAAGTACACGTCGTAACGCTTACTGGATCTGTATGTGTCCCAGATACTTGGAAAACGGAGGCAGGAGCATCAGGAGTTTAAGACCAACCTGGACCACTTAATGAGATTCTATCTCGAGATATAAGAAAGGCTGCAGACAGGCTCAGGGTTAGAGCACTTGCCTGGCGTATTCGAGACTCAGGCTCCATCGCCAGCACTGCAAACAAATAACAGAGGATGGTCGTGATTAAATGAGACAGGAGCATCTGGTGGAGACAACGGCAGGGAATACATTGTCTGAAGCAAAAGCAGTTAGGGTCCTCTCCTCTGTAGCCCTCTTGCTTCCCGGGAAGAGCCAGGTGGTGCAGAGGGGCAGAGTGGAGGGTGAAGAGGGTGAGGGCTGGAGGAACATTGCTAGCACCCTGCAGTCACCTGTGAACGGTCACCACCAGTTCTTCGGGAAAGACAGGAGGCAAGGGTCTGGGCGTCCTGCCAAGCGGGGCACACCCAGTTCATGCTCTTTTGCAAAGCACCCCTAAAGTCCCTGGATTTGACAGCTTGCCACCAAACCTTAATTTGGAGAATCGATAATTGTGTTTTCACTATTTTTTTTCAATCTGGGGTTAACGTGCTTGGAGGCCCCGACAAGGTGGGCGACGCAGAGCTCCACCTCGAAGCCTGATAGATAAGTCGAAGGAGCTGCCTGCTGGAGGCCTGGTCCGGTGCTGCCGGCAGGAAGCACAGCTAGGATGTGGCCTGCATTCACTTGCTGATGCTCGGCCCCCTGCCAAGCTCTGTGGAATCAGCCCATCCAGGATCCAGTCTTTATAACAGATGAGCCAAGACCTTATGCTCCCCTCAGCAAGCAGAACTGATATGGTCATTAAAGTTTAGTGGCTGTGCATTTCACCGAGAGTGGGGTCCATTTGCTCCATGTTTTGGTTAGGAAAATCACATCAGGCTTCCATTTTCTTGTTAGTTTTGGATTTACTTCCTTGTTAAGGGCCAGTCAATACTTTGGGGTCCGTTAATGTCTTTTCATCAAAGGAAAAGCTTTGTTTGTTAGACCTGGTAACTCTGCCATTCCAGTGGACCGGGTTAATTTGTTACCCTACAAGTGATTATGAGGTCAGTCGTGCGGTGGCTGGCGGAAGGATTTGAATATAGATTCACTGAGAAAAAGAGAAGTACTCCGTGAAATGTGGAATTCTGACAAGGCCAGCAGTTGCTTGGAGAATGTGCAAGCCACCCCGTTTCCCTGTGCATCCTAAGGGAAGAACGGGTCCTCACAGGCAGGTGACCTCACTGCATCCATAGCCCTGTGCTGCTGCTCGGGGAACCTCGGGGATCCCCTGAGAAAAGGAACATAGGCTCCTCTGTGAGTTTCACGACAGCACTGACCTCTCCCCTGGTTTTACAGCGTAAATTTCTAAGGATGAGTTTGAGCCTCATTCATTCATTCATTCATTTACTAGACAAGTATCAAGTTAGTTATATACCAGACTGTTCTAACAATGAGGTTGCACAGATAAATCATTGCCTGAAGCTGGTACTCACATCCAACAAATGGGGAAAATATCATTTAAATAAAGAAGTGTGGTGCAGGAGACAGTGACGAATGCCCCCAGGTGTAGGGCAGGACACAGTGCAGGCACAGGAAGGAGGGAATCCAGAAAGAAGTTCTCCATCTGGATTTCAAGAAGTAGGGAGATTTAGGCACAATGATGTGTCATGGGGTGACAAGGAACATAAAACATCTTTCTATGAAGCCAGCTTTTTCTGCATATAGAATATGATCAATCAGCCAACCATTCACCTGATCACACTCGATTAAACTTATTAATTCTACATTGTGCACTAGTTGTAACTAGGGTTTCAGTCATATCTATGAGACATGGAAAATAATAACAGCCTTGTTTATGACCCAGAAATATAATCTCCCTGGAGGTATACGGGAG
This sequence comes from Dolichotis patagonum, assembly GCA_004027295.1. Taxonomy (NCBI): domain Eukaryota; kingdom Metazoa; phylum Chordata; class Mammalia; order Rodentia; family Caviidae; genus Dolichotis; species Dolichotis patagonum. Next base: position 35,189 of record PVJX010004529.1, read on the forward strand.
CATAATGCACAAAAAGAATAGTTAGGATGTGAATATATGATACAATCAGTCTAATTTCCAAAAATAATGGCAAAAATTATAAACAAATGAGTAAAAGGGAAATTAGAGTCTGTTGAAATGATTAGGAACAACTTTATAGAGAAGATGGTCTCAGACAGAAACTGGTTTGAAATGGGGAAATTAAGACATTTTGGAGACTGCTAATGAATGTTTCAATAGGCTGGTTATTTTCCATGACCAGATTAAACGATTAGGACTGAAGCTTCTCTCTATTTTATTTGACTCAGCCACCTCCAGATCTGGTCTAGCCTATCTCCCAAGCTGCTAGAACCAAAGGCATCAGGAAAAATGTTATCACAACAACAGAACGTAGCCAACCGCCCAGGGCAGAAGAAAGCAAAGATAAGATTCATAAAATCTTTACATGACAAAACTCTTCAAGCAGCTCAAAAAGCAACTGGAAAACTGGGGGGGGGGCGTAAAACAGAAACGGCCATGCAACACTCTGGGAATCAAGGAAAGGCAGACAATAAATTAAGAAGCGTTCATTCAGAAAAAAGCACCGATATTCCTGCAGGGACAGCGTGAGACTGTAGTGTTGTCACAGCTCCCTGTCTGTCTGTCTGTTCCTGAAAATCCAAAGGACACTGGAACATTCTCCAGCATAGACCACAATCTAGGTCACAAGATGACTCCTGATAAGTGAAATTGATTGACATTATACAAAGTAGGTTGTTTGACCATAGTGAAATTAAGTTAGATCCAAAACAGAGAAAAATCTAGATGACCCCAAGCACTCAGAAATTTAAAACTATACTTCTCAATTAGGAGCTGATCAAAGAAGAAAGCACAGGGAAGATTAAACTTGTTCAGTTAATAGAGTTTGCTGAGCAAAATTAAGAACAAAATATTTATGGAATATTGTTCAAGCGGTGCTTTGAAAGAAATTTATATCTTTGAATACCTGTAATGGGAAAGCAGAAACATTTCAAATCTGTGTAATTTGAGGTGACACCTTAAGAGACTACAATCAGTTTAAGAAGGAGGAGGTAAATGACAAACATCAGAGCAGAAGTCACTGGAGCAGAAACCCAAAGCAGTGAGTTCATTATCCAAAAACCTGTACCTTGAAAAGATCAAAACTGATGTACAGCCCAAGTGACTTTTAAAAAACAAGACACAAGTTAACAAAACCAGGATTACAACAGAGACTTCATTACTGACTGACCATAGAAAATGTATGAGGATAATGAGGGAATAATAGGAACAACTTTATGTGATAATTGAAACAAATGAGATAAAATAAATGAATCCCCAGTGAATATATTACCATAATTGACTCAAAAAAGTAATAGAATACCAAAGTAGACTAGTAATTAACAACAAAACTTGGCATCAAAAATAAAACAAATTAAGAATAAGCGTTTCAAAAGAAGTACAAGCTTTATACGCTAAACTATACAAAATTGCTGAGAAACGTGAAGAAGCATAAAAATATGGAAAAATATTAATGTTTGTGGATTTGAAGGCTTAATATTTTTATGATGCCACTTATCACAATTGATTGATAACTTCAATCCAGTCCCTTTCAAGGTTCTGCAAGCTTTTAGTGTATACATATAAACTGAAAAATTAATTCTCAACTTCAAAGGACCTAACATAGCCAAAATGCCATTAGAAAAGAACAAAGTTGTAGAATTACTACCACCTGTCTCTAGGATGTATATTCTAAACTATAGTAGTCAGGATAGGGTGTTATCATCATTAGCACAGATAACTCAATCAGCCATCACAGAGGAGCCCAGAGCCCGCGTCCATGGTCAGCCAGCTTTCAGTCATGGTAACTGAACAGAGAACTCCTTGCCTTCCCATTCAGCAGTGCTAGAACAACTAGATACGCATTTGTGAGTTTTTAAAATGAATTAAATTGAGATCCTTACAGTGTGGTTAGAAAAAATTACCTACATGTGGCATAGATCAAAAATTAAAAGACTCACAGCATAAATCTTTTAGGAAAAAAAGATAGAAAATCTTCATGAGCTTTAATTAGTTCATGAGTTCTTAGGTTTGACACTAAAAATAAGAGCTCTAAAAAAATTGATAAAATGTATTCATTAAAATTATTAAATTTGGGTTTTAAAGGTGCTTCTAAGAAAGTGAACTAAGAAGCCAAGAACTATAAAAACCATTTGTACATCACATATCTGATAAATATGGCTTACAAGGAATAGACATAATATTAAAAATGTACATGAAATGTATTCAATAGCATTAGTCACTAGAGAAGTGAAAATTAACATCACAAAGAGATCCACACTAGAATGAGTGTAATCCAAATGGCAGTGTGCCAAGTGGTGGAGCTGGCAACTTCATACCTTCTGGTGGGAACATAAAATGGTTCTGCTATTTTGGACGTAATCTGACAGCTTCTTAAAGAGTGAAAGTTTTCATAAACCCCAAGAGTGAAATTTAGTAAACTAACTACAAGAAATTCTAATAATGACTTATTTGAGACTATCCTTAGCTTTAGTATCCAATGTTCAGAAATTACCTAAATGTCTGTCAGCATATATAAAAGGAATGTGGTATGTCCATTCAATAGAATATTATTTAGCAACAAAAATGGTGAACACATGAAATATTTTAGAAGATATTTTAAATATTTTAGAAAATATTCACTCTAAGTGGAAGATACCGGATGCAAAAAACAACATAATGCATGATTCATTAATTTCATCTATTTAATTTTTTAAATATTTATAGACAGCAGTTCAGCAATTCCTTTGGGCTAAGGGTAGGAGTACGAATTGGTTACATATGGATTATGAAAAGTTTATTGTGTGGTAGAAATATTCTAAAACATGGATTGCAATGTTACAGGTTTTACTTTATAAACACAGGAAAGTCATTGAATTGTACTGGGGTTTTTTTTGTTTTTGTTTTTCGTTTCTGTTTTGGTTGTTGTTTCTCAGGACCTTTGCATTGACCTTTACCCCCATTTTTAAATTTTGAGACAGGTTCTCCCTAAGTTGCTTGTTTGCCTAGGTTGGGCTCAGACTTGCTAGGGTCCTGCCTCAGCCTCCCAGGATACTGGGATTACAGACACTGATCACTAAGGCTGGCTTCGACTTTAAAAAATCTTGTAGTTTATTAGAAATTGAAGAATACAGTTGAAAGAGGGAAAGTACAGCATGGGTTTACCTGCCACTCTTGTGATCAAGAATACTAGCAACAAAAAATGAATGCCAAGTGATTTGTTATCTTTTCTACAAGAGATGGCTTTCTCTCTATTGCTCCCTACCTCACACCGTATGCTGTCCTCAGAAGTCAGTCCTTCAGGAGCTTTCTGGTCAAGTGATCGTGCTTTGAGCGCCTCCCCCCACCCTTTGTAGTTTTCTTCTGACTTCATTTTCTAACAGTCATCGTGTACTACATCTCTTCTTCTATCTCTTCCTCTTGAGGTAATTACAATGGTGGGGCACAAACTTTACTTGGTTTTGAATTTCTAGTATGGTCTGGTACATTGGTGGTGAAACTTGCAGCTG
>PVJX010004529.1:38833-94068 GCA_004027295.1 Dolichotis patagonum
GACGATGAAAGTATCACATTTACATAGGTTGCTGTCATCATAAGGTCCACACAGCCAGCACCCCCAGTAACCCCCACCCACCCACCATGGACCACTGTCCTGTGGCAGAAGGTAAGAAGGCCCCACCCCCTTACTTCAGCCTCCCTCAGGAAAAGCAAGTGCTGACCTCTCCTTTATGCAGGTGTAAATCCATGATCAGCATCCCATTGCCAGGTTTCCTCTGAGAGGTTTCTGACCGCTGTTTAATTAGGAGCTCTGAGACCCCACCCCTCCCTCTCTGGCATCCCCATCTTTTCCAGGCTCTCTCAGGTAATTCATGGATTCACAGGCCTTTGGCACCTGTGCCATGTACATGCCACCCATGCAGACACCCTGAAAGATACTAAAGCTCTGGAAAATGAGCACCAGCCTGCTCAGCCAAGCTCCCCTGCATAGCCTTGAGAGCAAGACCCTTCCCCAGAAGGAGCAGGGAAGGTGGGAATTTGCAGGCTTTGGTTTCCAGTTTCTCTTCTGCCAGGGAACTGTGGGAACTTAGGCAATTAGTGTGATTCTGGTTTGTGTGTCTTCACTTACCACACGATAAGAATTGGGGAGATTAATTGTAGATTTCCAACCCCTTATCTGCAATTTCAAATTCCAGAAATCTCTCAGAACAGAAACATTTTTAATAACTCATTTGATGTTAAAATCTGACCTGGTCTGAACTTGGTTGGCAGCCAAACCTCACTTGAACCAAAACAGGGGCTATTTACAGTCTTTATTTAATCTCCTAAATGAGAAAACACATATTTTTGGCTGAAGAAATACAGACATGTTTGATTACAGGATGCTACCCCAGATACAAGAGGCGCTGATTGTGATTTATGACACACACGCAGCTTTGACTTCTCTGAGTTTGAAACTTTTCTGAGCAGAGGAGGCGTGGAAGGGTTTCAGAGAAAGAGCTGGGAAACGATGTGTCCTTGTGAGGCTTCTGGATGAGAAATTAAATGAAACGACAAACGTAACACGTTGTTCTCTTCCTTTCCCTCTACCCTACCTCGATCACTATAAAATTCCAGAAAATTGCTACTCAAAATGCAGAATGCGTTTCATTTGGTGTGAATCAGAAAGTCATTAAAGTTCCTCTTCATCCTCCCTCCCTTTCCCTTTGGAAATCTCTCTCCACTTTCTTGATTTCCCTTAGTCCTCAGTCCTGTCATTGCACAACTTTTTTCCTTCATTTACAATTGAGGTATAAAATTTTAAATGCTTTAAAAATATCTCCAAAACCCAAGAAAGACAAATCATGTGGGAAAGAGCAGCTCATCATCCTGAAACTTCAGGCTCTCATAATGGTCAGTTCCTTAGCTCACGACCTTGGGTTGGTCACAGCCTCGCAGAGTGCCAGTTAGCTCGTCATCAAAATTGAGATCATGTCTGACAGCTCACCAACGCAGACTGCTGCATGAGGTCATCTCTTGAGGTCACTTCTGCCTCTAAAATTTGTAAGTTTCAGGATCCTCAAAAGACCAAGCATATTTCCAGAGCCTTTGAATCATAGGGGCCACTACCTGCTTTGCTCTTCAGTTTGGGCCTGCTTTGGCCATGTTGAGTGGGAAGACTCCCACCCCTGTGCAGGGAGAGGGTGTGAGGCAGATGATGGGAAGAGGAAGAGACAATTGGGAGGGAAAAGTAAAGTGTGCTCTCCTGAGCTGAGGGAGCTGAAGACCAGTTATATGTCATTGAACCACAGAGCACATAAGCATCAAGGATTTATAGCCCAAGACAAAATCCCACATGTGTAGGCACAGGAAGAGTTTTCCAAGGGGAAAGAGAGCACAGAGACTCTCAACAGCTGCTTAGGCTTTCATGCTGAGTGGGCCCCCTGCAGCTCAGAAACACAGGGGAGCTACCATTTCCATACCGTGTGAACATAATCCAGTCATGGAGCACCCAACTCTGAATCCCCACAGAAGGAAAATGGTGGCCATCAACCCTCTGTCCTGGGCTTGTTAGGAGGACTCCATGAGTGGATGCATGGAGATGCTTCCAGGGCCTGTCCTACCGGGTGTTCATAAAGACTAGCTTCGTGGTCCTGACAGAACTCTGAAGAATTCTAAGGAAAAATCGAGACGGATATTCATTTGTGGAAGAAAGCAAAGTGTTCCAGGGAGGAAAAAATGTTTGGGACTCAACTTTTGCTCCTTTGGAAAGGAGTGACACAGTCAGCTTCCCTTTGCTGTCCAGGATGAGGTCATTCCTGGAAGCTGGCACTTGTTGGAATGAGTCTTCCTCCAGGATTTATGGTGGCTATGGAGCGGCATGGAAGAGTAGACAGATCTTAGAAGGGGCTTGGAATTTTCTGGAGAAATACCCACTGAATAGTCACTGGGTAAACTTCTGCTTTCAGGAATAGTTTTATGCATATTTGGTCTGCACAGCTATTATTTGGGAGAGGTGGCATGATAAAAACAATGAAAACGAGAGGTATTATACTAGGAGCCCTGGCATTAGGGCCTGGCTCCTATGTTAGCAGCAGCCAGTGGGGAATGTTAAAAGAATTCCATATGAGGGGTGAAAAACTTTAAAAATTAGCAAATAATGCTGAAGCATATAGTAGATGATTGATAAAATAGTTATGTCAGTAGTGTTGCTTGGCTCTCAAGGTTATTCTTCTCCATGACCTCTGCTCTTAGTTTTCTTCCCGGAAATGCTTTTCCTCTGAATCTCTCCCAGAGTTCTTGCTATAGCTTGTGTCTAGATGTCCCCCCACCCCAAGTCTCATGCAGTCATAGGTGGGGCTTTTTCAGGGGTGGTTGGACCTAGAGTGTGTGACTGATTCATGGTACAATGCTAGAATCAGGGGCACCAGGATTAAAGATGTGCTACCTGCTCTAAGTAGCCTGGATAAAATACAAGGGACAAAAAACACTGTGAGGGTCCCATGCTTGCTTAGCTGCCTTATGCCCACCACAAACTGTTTCTCCACCGTGATGCCTGTCTGCCATGCCACCCTGCTTGGAGCCAGATGCTTATGGACTGAAATTGCTACAAACTGTGAGCCGAATTAGCCTTTTCCCCTTTAACTTTGAGTGATGGGTATTTGGTCTCAGTAATGAGAGAAAAGTAACGAGGTTATTTTCCCCTGTTCACTTAGCTTTCTGCTGGCCTCTGGCCCTGGGAGCCTATGCTGACTGCCCCTCTCATGGGGTGCACACACGCTTCTTCGTTTTTCTTGTTTTTTTCTTTTAATTTGTGTTTCTCCCTAGCTGTTTTCACTATGTGGCAGTATAATCCAAGCCTAGTGCTTATTCTCTTGCTGCTGTCACCTCCAATGAGGAAAAAAATGTAAGTCTCGGAGAGCTGGGACTCATCAGGCTGCTAGAATCAGGCCTGGAGTGTAATAGATCCTCAACAAGGAATGATTGGACAGGTAGATGAACAAACAAGTAAAAGAACAAATGGATGAATGAGTGAATGAATGAAAGAAAGAATGAATGAACTCACTAAGAAAAAGACAGTCCAAATGAGAAATCTACAAAACAGTTTATACAGGTGATGTGCAGAAATAAAAATGCACGTGGCCAATTGGCAAATGAAAAACAACCCCAGCTACACTGGTAACACAGAAAACCTGACTAAAACAAGGTGATATTATTCAACTCCAATTAGGTTGGAAACAACTGAAGGAAAAATCAATGCAAATTTGGGGAAAGATTATAGATGTCGCCAAACTTGCACATACTGCAGGTGGGAAGGTATCTTGATGACTAAAGAGGCAGGGCATAAAGAAGTTGGTGATGCCCTGTCACCGGTACCTGTAAATTGACACCTTTGCCTCCAAAGAAACCACTGAGCTTATGGCCACAGACTCTCCTGGGCTGCAGTGTGCATTATTAATAGTGTACACTCAGCGCCACCCAAATGCCTATTGGTAGGAAAAAGGATAAACTCTAGGGTCATCAACCATGCTATTCAATGATGAACATGATTTAATGTTGGAAGTTTGCCATGAAATATGATATCTTTATAAATTAAAATCTGCAATGTGTATGTATTATTCATCAATAAAACAAGTACCTAACCCATATTACATTGGTTTCCCTAGGGAGAAAAATGTATTGAGGCTGGGAAGGAGAATATAAAGTCATTTAGCTGTAATTTTATATTGCTTTCATAATTACATCACATTCGTTCAGGTGAGGAAAACATAAGGGCGTAAGTATCATCAGCATGCTTTGTATTTTTTGTCCTCTGAAATTTAAAAATATCACAAAAGTACCCAGGGGAAGTCGCTTCCTCTTCAGAATTAGGGTACCCACCTCATCTTCGCAGGGTTATTGCAGATGGGAAATGAGACAAGTCTCGTAAAAGTGCTTTTTAAACTACTACAGAGCAACGTATTATCCTCATTATTAATGTTATTTTTATAGCCATCTTCCATTCTCCCCTAATGAGCGCTAAGGAGAGCAGTTTGTAATCTGTGCCTGTGGACCCCAGGGACCTTCCTGACACTCCAAGGCTTTGACATAGCTTCCAGGGCAGGGCTCAGAGACAGAAAAAGACAAGATTTCCAGCCTCCGAGCCCACTTCAGTATGAAAGTCTTTAACTTTGATCAGTTTCGACTCACCCATCCGAATAAGGCTTCCTTTAATGCAAACTGGCCTAGCTCCATGATAACTGTACCTTTTCAATCATCATATGAAGAAGGCGCAAGAGTCATATTACTTAGTCTTTTCAAAGTTAGATTCCATCGAGTTCTGACTTGGTGTCTCTTCCACCTGGCTCCCGAGGGAGCCCCTTCTGTTGTTACTGTGTCTCCAGCCCTCTACCTCCTCAGATCACGCATGTGTCTCGGGTACTTTCGACAGCAGGACACCTCTAGACGACACTGCCCAGGTGTGCTGGTCATCACTGCTAACATGCTCTTCATGCCAGTTGACAGGCGCAGGGGACACTCGGGGCAGCTCTGCAGCAGTACCTGGGTTCCCCACAAGGACACAGCGGTTCCCCCAGAAGGACCCGATCCCACTCCAGCAGACCTGATGGGGGCCAAGCTGAGGTCCCCCATGCTCAAGGACCCCCAGGCACATTTCCATTCTAGGGTCCCTGCCTTCCCTGCCCTACGCCCCAGAACTCACTACTTCAACCTTCAAGGGAATGTGAAAGCTGGTCACCATCTTGGAAGGAAAGACAGAACACACACACACACACACACACACACACACACACACTTTAGTAAATGGTCTTTCTGTGGATCCTGCTATAAAGATTTGAAAAGCGCTCACCCAAAGCCTTATCTCCATGTACCTTGATTTGTTTATGCCAGGAGGTCTCATTTTTAACTATCAGACACCTTCAGTGCCCTGTGTGACCCTGCCCCAGTCGGACTCCGCCATCCCATACTGTCCGTATCCCATCCTCACCGGCTCAGTTAAGTCTCTGACATCGCTGCCCTGAGGAAATGCATGGACCCATTTGTCCGGAAGCCTCTGTGCTGGCTCCTGCTGCGTGCCTCCTTGTACCCCTCAGGTGGCCCACTGGCCCATCACCCCAACCTGGAGCCAACCTCTGATGTCACCTTTAAGTGAGGTGATCCTCCTGGTTATCAAGACAGTGCACTTGAAAGAAGTAACTTAAATGGGGACCCTTACCAGACCACACAGCTGATACTGAGCTCTGCAACAGTATATTTATCATAAATCCTATAATTATACTGTGAGTGATACAATCTTACAGGGTTTTGTACATGTTAAGTATGCTTTGCTTAAATATAAACATTTAAACATGCTTCAGTTGACCTTTTCGTTATTATTTTAATATGTCTTAGACTAGAAGGAAGAAAAGTTACCGCTTAACTCTGGAGATTTTCCCCAGGTCTGCATCAGAAGGGATGGAACTCTTAACTTGCTTACTGAGTCCATTCTCAGGCCCTACTGGTCAGCTCAGTGCCTCACTCCTGGCAGTGGCTACCCTGGCCCCTGGTCCAGATCTTCGCTTCACTCCCAGAGTCACACTTAGTGCAGTTCTGGGTCCAAGAGGCTGTCCTTTGATGCAAAACAAATCCGCATGCTTTACAGCCCTTCCCAGGCTGTGCTGGCCCAAATGATTAAATCGAAGCCAAAAGACACAGCAAGCTCCAACCTAATGATTTACCCGACCAGAAGAGGCCAGGGCAGTTGTGGTGATGGAGTAGCCTGATGCTTCAAGAAAGGCTCGGTATGTTTCAGCTAATCTCAAAGGAGTCGCCAAGGTGTAGACATTTTTGTGCTCTGCCAAATATACATCAAGGGCCAGGGAATTGTAGAGTCTTAAAAGCAGATCCAAAGCCTGACATAAATTTTAGACTGTGTACAATCCAGAATGGTACAAAGCAACACACTGGATCTGAACTCCCATTTCCCTCCCCTCCTGGCCGCCCCCGGGATGAGGCTCCAACTTTATCTTGCAGTCACTGAGAGTTTTTTCTTTCTAATTGACAAGGTCATAAGTGCATGTCTGATGGAGACTCACTCTTCGTGCTACTTGTCTGATAGATTTCTTAGGCCAATATCGAGAGCAGCGTAGCTGGACTGACTCTGTAACTGGATAGGAAGAAGTTCTGAGCCCCATTTGGAAGCAAGCATTTGAAAATAAAGCAGAATATTTTCAGAGGCTGATGTTCCTGGAATTTATTCAAGTGGCCACCACAGCCATGGGCCGCGAGTGCGCCAATTACAGATGCTCTACTGTCTCACCAGGGCACACTTCCGTTCAGAGCGGTTCAGGAAGTGGCAGGGTCAGTCTTTGGGTTCTGCAATGAATTTGATTAGCCATTTATAATCATGGAGTGATTTAAAAACACCCCGGGACCATCACCAGTCTGTACTCTGGGTTTAAGAGAGCTAAATGTCTGGTGGTCGAGAACTACTTGGTGGCTGGGATGGTTTCCTGAAAAAGCATTGCAGAAAATAGTTTGTTAAATAGTTTTACTTAACAGCTGTGGTTTAGGCATATTGAGAGTTCCATAGGCCTCTCTGGGGAGTGAGCCCAGGAACTGCAAGTATCAAAATACTGTAAGATGACTGTTCAATAAGGAGTAGGAAATTTCCCAAATGTTGGTTAAATAATGAAAATATGGGGTCTAAAAACTGGACATCAGAGATTATACAAATGCACCATACCTCTGCGGTCCTGTGTGTATGTGCGTGTTTATACACTGTGCGTGCCTTTTAGTTATCATTACCTAGAAGTAACAAAAAGATGGTTTGCTTTTCTAGCAAAACGTCCTTGACAAACATACGTGTTGTTTTCTGGTTGGAGTTCACTTTCCTCTCAGGCGCTTAGTTTACACAATCATAGGTTTAGATCGGCCTCACTCTTGACGCTAGGTGAGGTTGAAACTTTTAATTTAAGAAACCCGTCCTTGATCATGAGGCAGAGTGTGCCTCTGAAAGTAAAGGCCTTTGGGTTAGGACAGTCATCTCAGCATGTCATCTCCAGGGAACGGCCATGTCCAAAAGCTTTCAAAAATGTACCCTTAATAGCGGCTGCTTCCGTCTGACTAAAGGCATATCGAATGGAGTTTGTAAGTCATTGAAATTTCAAAAAAACATTTTCTGCATCACCTGCTTTTAGAAACAACTTATTTGTGTATTACCATGTCTTTAAAATTTGTGGTACAGCACACATACAGAAAGTACCTAAGTCCTTTGTATTCTAGTGATTGTTTTATTTGGATTCAAGTTCATGTTTTGAAATGAAAGATTTGATGTTAGCAGGAGGCCCCCGTACTCTGGACAGAAGCTGCGATCGACCCCAGACCTTCCATTAGGGACCCACCTATGCCAGCACCTGTCCTGAGGCTCCCTGTCACCTGCCACCTGCTTTGCTGAGTAGGTAGGGTCACCCTTCAAGACCAGACCTTTATCTGGGGACACGGGAAGAATCAGATCACATGCTTCCATGTACACACTTTTTTTTTTAATATAAGAAAATCACAAAACGGAATTTATACTGTTGCTTGCAAAGGAAATCTTAACACACACAAAATCCTGGGGTCACTGATTTAAAAAATGTGTTTATCCAAGTTAAAAAAAAATCATGGCTCAGTACATGTTTTCTGAAGCTTTACTCTACGCCCTGCTAGGTTTTAAGGGAAAGACAGCATCACATAGGTCCTAATGAAATCACATCCTAAAAGTAAACTTACCAGAGCATTTCGAAAACCGTGTGAAATACTAAGTATTAATATTTTTTCATTCTTGAAGCTTGAAAAAATTAAAGTCTTCTGTTTAAAAATCCACTTAATCCCTGCACCAAGAAATGTTCTATTTGTCTAACGATTTGATAACACTTTGGTTTTGCAGGATCAGAAGAAATCAAAGTGTACAGAACACAGGGTACCCATAAGTCAGGATGAAAAACCCAGCAGAAGCAAATTTGTAAGTTAAACTAAAGAAAAAAATTACAACATGGTAATGTAACAAAAATTCAACATCTGAACTTCACAAAATACTAAACTGAAAATGAAATAATACCCTTTCGCAATATTTAAAAATACAGCCCACAACCTATGTATTCTATAAAATAAAATAAGCTAAAACATGGAAAAGAAAGTTTATTAAACAAGCAAGATGTGATCACAGAATGCCTAGTAAAGAAGTTAATTAAATACTTCACAACAAAGGAATTAGTTTAAGTCAAGAAGCTTTTTGTGAATTAAATATTTAGTTTTTAATCAGTTCAGAGTGGTCCTTATTTCATCTAGTTAAGTTCTCTCACTTTTCCTTTGGGAAAACTCATAAAATCGCCTTATCTTGTGATTCTCTGCCACTACCCTACCCCAGGTGCCCTTCCAAGTCCCACTCAAGTGACTGTGACCATTGCTTCTCTGAGGCTCTCACAGCTAAGATGGCACCAGATCTTCTTAAACTTTCAGCTTAACCCGTGTCCTTTACTGGCCACTGAGTTGGCTCCTTATGCCTAGGTTCACCTGAAATCAGCCTGGACGTAAACTCCCTCGAGAATTCTCCCACCTATCCAAATGCATTTCCTCACCCCTCACAACTGAGAACCCTCAGTCATACAGTAATGGATAGTGGAGTGACAATCCAAGTCACTTTGTCTACTTCCTGTGCCATGATGTCATGGCCCCCCTCTTCACCGAGGCCATCTGTTCCCCACTATCTGCCCAGATCGTCCGCTGTGACAAAGCCAGTCTGCGCTGGGCTCTTTCCACTAGATTTTCATTCCTCACAGTGTACCGTGCTTTTGAAGCTACTGACATCCGACAGGATTCATATTTCAAGATCTCAATTACTTGAGCTCTGGTGTCAGCAAACTGGGTCTAAATTCTGGCTCTGTGTCTGACTTCTTGTGCAGCCCTGGAAAAGCCACTTGGCTTTTATCGTTGCTAGAGACGGGAAGAATAATGGTGCCTATCTAATGGCGCTGCTGTGAAACAGTTAAGTTCAGTATTTGCTAACTATCTTGGTCATTAAGCAGGAACCTGTTGGATTTTGTGAGTTGACCTGAGACTTCAGGCTGATGTCCCTCTTTTCTATTTTATTTTTTTTAACTTTAATTAGCACATTTTTCAGTGTATAAGGACCACACATCATGGGGAGTTGGTTCATGCACGTGATACATTTCAGTTCTTTATCATCCTTTTTTCCTTATTTTGCTCTTTAATTTATTTCTATCTAAGCTTGTGAGTCTGGTTTCTTTCACTTAACATCATGGTCTCAAGATACACCCATCGGTGTTCTTCACTGATGAGCTGGCTTCTTAAGAATTAAAAGAGAAAATCTCACTTGCTGCTGGGAGGCTTCCTCCCCACAGGGACCTCGGTTCGTGATACCCTTCTCTCCTTGGGCTGAAACTCATGTGAAATGTTGACACAAAATCCTCCGCACATGTCGCCAGCAGGACTTCTGTCGTTTCTGTGTCCTGACCCGAATGGAAACAAATTCTCCCTCTCTAGGCCAGAGAACTCTTAGCAAGAGTCTTAGCTGGATCTTGTATGAACAGAAAAAACCCTTTTACTTGTCCACTTCCTTAAAGATCATCTGAAATAACGAGGGGCAGATTAAAAAAATCAGGATTAGATTACTAATTCTAAAGGGCAGATACATTTTTATTAGTGCCTATCAACTTTATAAAATATAGGCTTTCAATGTGTATGTTTCGATCACGTGCGTCCCCCATAACCCTCCTGGACACCCCTCCCTCTCCCTTTTACTCGGTTTCCCTCATCTAACAGTAATCTCTCTTCTACTCCAGGGTATCTTTTTTTATATTCCGCATATTAGGGAAACATGTGATACTTGAGTCTGGCTTATTTCACTTAACATGATGATCACCAGTTCCATCATTTTCCTGCAAATGACCAAATTTTGTTTTGTTTTGCAGCTGATTAATAGTCGTGTGTGTGTGTGTATCACATTTTCTTTATCCTTTCATCTGTTGATGGGCACCTATACAGACACCATATCTTGGATGACTGAATTGTGCAGCAATAAACATGGCTATGCAGATAACCCTATAATAGGATAACTTCAATTCCTGCAGGTATATTCCAAGGAGAGAATACTTAGAGCCAATTGTAGCTATGTTTTAGTTTTATGCAGAGCTTCTATACTAACTTCCTTAGGGATTATACTATTTTCCATTCGTATCTGTATTGTAGAGGATTACTTTCCCCTACATTCTCGCAGGATTTATTGGAGGTTTTCTGTGCATTCTTGATGATAGCCATTGTGACTGGGATGAGATGAACTCTCAGGGTAGTTTTCATTTGTCCTTCTCTGATGGCTGTAGGTGCTGAACACTTGTTGATATACTTACTGGCTCTTTGTGCAACTTCTGAGAAGGGTTTGTGCCATTTATTTGCCCATTTATTGATTGGGCTATTTGATATTTTTGCCATTAAAGTTTTTGCCTTCTTTCTGTATTTTAGCTATTCATTGTCTCTAAGAAGAGTAAGTGACAGAGAGTTTCCCCCATTCTATAGGCCATCTCTTTGCTCCATTCCCTTGCTGTGCAAAAACTCTGGTGCAGTCCATTTGCTTATTCTTGCTATTATTTCCTGTGTTACTGGAATACTACTCAAGAAGACTTTGCCTGTGTCTGAGACATCAGGAGTTTACGCTATGTTTTCTTCCAACGGTTGCAAAATGTCAGGTCTTATTCTTAGGTCTTGCTCCATTTTGAATTGACCTTTGTACCAGGTGAGAGGTAGGGATCTAATTTCAGTTTTTTACAGGTCGATATTCACTTTTCCCAGCACTGTTTGCCAAAGAGGCTGCCTTTTCTCCAGTGTATACTTTTGGCCTTCCAGAATCAAGTAGTTGTACTTGCGTGGATTTGATTCTGTGTCCTATTTTCTATTCTGTTGTTCTGAGTGTCTATTTTTGTGCCACCATCATGCTGTTTTTGTTACTATGCCTTTGTAGTGTAATTTGAAATCTGGTACATTCCCTCCAGTCTTGTTCTTTTTGCTTAAGATCACTTTGGCTATTCTGTTTTGCGTGTGTGTTTGCACAGGACTTTTAGGTTTGTTCTTTCTAGTTCTGTGAAAAAATGTCACTGGATTTTTAATGAGGACTGCACTGAATATGTCGATCACTTTTAGTACCAAGGCACTTTAACAACATTAATTCTGTCAATCCATGAATGTGGAGGATTTGTCCATCTTCTAGTGTCTCCTTTAATTTCTTTCTTCAGGGTTCTGTAATTTTCATTATAGTACTCTTTCATCTCCTTAGATAAGTTGACTCCTGTTTTTTGCCATTATTATCAATACAATTGTTTTCCTGATTTTTCAATTAGTTCATTATTGATGTTTGGAAAAATCTATGGAATTTTTCAATGTCCATTTTGAGAGCAAACATTCTTATGCAAAGACATAAAAATAATTTCATCATAATTTTAACCCTCTAATAATTTGTACAATGGCATATACTAATTTTCACTCTTACTGTGCAATACTCTTCCATATGGTACATTAGAGTAAGATGATTATTGAATAAGATCACAGGATTTTTTTGAGACAGAGAGAGAGAGAAATCTCATTCTCAAGTCTCTCATTCTTCCTGGTTTCCCCACACTATTAAGAACATTCAATATTTAAAAAGTAATTTTGACTTAGTTTTGTTAGTCCTAGTTCAGGCCATGAAATCTGAGGAGTTCTCACATCTCACATCTGACTTTGAGACCGTCAGTGCCACAGCATTGATGAGAGGAGAGGCCTTTGAATGGCGTTTGCTAGGTGCTTCCTATGAGGTGTAACCAGATCTGGAGATCAGGTGCCTGAGCTGCTGGAAACAAGGGCACTGGAGACGCCATTGTCATTTCATTCATTGAAACAAATTAATCGTATCAATTATGTAGTAATCTACTCTACTTGCCCTCAGTTCTTTTGAAGGTGCTGAAAGGGGATAAGAGTATGCACAACTTTTTTCTGTCATGCGGTCTTTTTGAAGAAAGAATACTGTAAGGCAGCTGGGTAGGGAGAGGGTAGGGGCAAGGTCAACGAGAGACTCAATACTGTCCTGGCTGGCCTCCCAGGAAAGCCCGGAAGTGGGGAGCCGCTGGGAAGGAGCCGCTGGAGAGGAGGCTGGCTAGAAAGCGAAGTCAGTGGTCCAGAAGGAAGAGCTCTCAGGTGGCGTCCAGGAGCTCCCCTAAGTTTTAGAAACATCATGATCGCTTCCCTTTGCAGGAGCAGAAGTCGTGTAAGAGATGTGCAACTTTAAACATTAACAAAAATGACCATGCTCCAGGAGCTCTGGACCCATTATGTAAATAAATTCATGGCATTTTCCTGCCCCTCAGTTCTTCTGTCTGGTTTGTTAAGGAGCCATGATGGGGAAACTTCTGCACTTGTACAGGTGAAGCATTTTATCCGACAAAATGATTTGCGGGGATACTCCTTCAAATTGAAACTTTCTGATGGTGTTACTAATTGACCACAGTGTACAATGTGAAAAATAAATCCAAGAGCTGGCTTATTGCCTATACAAGAGGTGATTTAAAAACACAGTGCATGTTTAAATTTTGAAGAGAAATTTATTATAGTAAAAGACACATGGTCATGAGTCTCCTTCAAAATATATTTCAAGGGGCCGGGGATTTAGCTCAGTGGCTTAAGAGCCTGCCTGGCAAGCTCGAGGTCGTGAGTTCAATCCCCGGTACCAAAAAAAAAAAAAATATATATATATATATATATATATTTCAAACAGACTTACCTCATTATCCTTGTCACTTTCTGAAGCCGTCCTGGCAGCCCTCTTCCTGTCTTAATTGTACTGGGTTGGCTGCCTCGTTGTCCTGAATCAATTCAAAGTGTTCGTCTGTCATGGCCATTTGACTTTAGGGAACAACTTTCATTGGATAGCACTCTGCAGCAGCCTCCACCATATTTTTGATCACTCCTCATAAAGACACGCATGAAAGAGAACGTCCAGAGCTGCTGCAGAAGGTGGCAGGAACAATGGGATACATGTGTTCCAAGTGGGAGGGTTTTGAGGGCAACGAATGGCAGCGTGTCTTTTGGGTAACAAATGTTTTAATTTTAAACATTCACTGTTTCCATCATGCTGCCCACTTATTTTTAACTAAAACCCATGTGATATCACGTTTAGGGTCTACTGTGCCATTTACCTTTTGGAATGCACAGTCATGGAGAGAGAAAGAGCTAAAATAAAGAAACAAAAGACTCAACTTGTTAAGACTGCAGTCCAGCGGTGACCAGTGTCAGCACTTCTCCCAGTCACGGACGAAGGCAGCCAAGGGGCAAGTCTGGGGTCTGGACCCCAAGGCAAGGCTCCGGGGGTGGCTTCAGACACAACCTGCAGATGTTGGAGGCGCAGTGCAGTAGACTTGAGGAGTGTGATCAGCTCCCTCTGATGATTAATGATGCCAAAACACGGGCTTTCTGACACCCTCCTGGCCGCGGCAAGGACTGCTCCCTGTCTTAGCCGCACACTCCAAGCCCAGCTGCTGTAAATCAGGCCAGCGGTCACTGAGGCATTTATTCTGTTGGCAAATCTAGTCTGGAAGTAGAGGACTATTAAGCCTCTTACAGTTCTGTAATTCTAAGATTTCTTATATTCAAATGCTTACTACTTGGCTGTGGCTAGGCATAGTGGAGTATTTCGGGCCAGGCTTTGTCTGACGTGGTAAAGACGACTGATGCTCTTTAATGTTCTCTGCGTCCAGACCCGACCAGCCAGGCCTCTGCTTCGTCACTTATCAACCCAGAGCAAAATGAACCCTGTGTGGTTCTCAGCGGTGAGCAATGAGATGCTTTTTTTGTTTCTACACTCTCCTTGCCTCCCTGTGTATTTTATGTGCGTGTGTATTCATTCCTGTACCTGCCGAAATATGCCTTGGTTGTCATTCACATGTGGAATGCCTGCTATCACCTACAGAAAAACCATGTTGTCCACAAAAGACAGCATTAGTCTGTTTCTGCTTACATTTTTCTTTCCCATGCTGGGATATTTCTTTGAGTAAAAACATGAGCTTGTGCTATAATTATTGGTAAGTGAAAAATGTTTGCATTTCACGAATGGATTTCCTGTTCCACAGTCTTTATTGCAGCAAGCCAGACTCTTAGAGTATTTACTTGCCTAAGTCTCACTTCTTTTCCCCTGATGTTTTGGCGTGCATAGCAAGGGTGAGGAAAGTTATGCAAGAACATGGGTTCATCCTAGCAATCATCATTAATCTTTGCTCTCCTCATCCTTGTTTACTAGAAGCCTGCATTAAAGGGTATCTGGAGTTTCTCACATTTCTCTGCAGCCAGGCCTCACATATTTTAAAAAGTCACTTTCAGCAAAAGCCTGCACATGGCTGCAGGAGTGTTTCCGAGAAAAAGGCAGAGGTAATTTGCAAGTGATGGAAGGCGGGTATTGGGGGTGTGTAGGAGATGTTAAAGCTGAGGCAGACGCATCTCTGTTCAAAGGGAGAGACCAGCAGGTTGCTGCAGAATTGTTTCTCTCCCTCCAGGGAAGACGCTGACACCTCCCAGTGCAGGAGGGGGGCTGGGGGAGTGGGTGGGCAGGGGGGAGGAGGGGGAGGAAAGGGAACTGGACAGTGATTGACGATTGATGGCTAAAATTAGTTCCTCCTTTCCCTCCCTCACCATTAGCAGACAGTCTGCCTCTCCAGCTGGCTCCTCTTGAAGTCAAAAAGTTAACCTTTTCTCTGCCTTGGCAAGGACAAAGCGTATTCTGCTCCTGCCTGTCAGTGAGAGGAAGAAATGTGGAAAAATTTGTCTTGTTGATTTTTTTTCAAAATGGGTGTAAGGAAGAAAGTGCAAGTGCCAAATATAGAAGCGTATCACCTCCGTCCAGTGTCAGGCACCAAAAGTGGCTGGCTTTGCAGAGACCGCCAGTGCTACAAGTACCCTAACACGATATTATGTGTTTCCACAAGTGATCTGCAGGGATAGGCATAATGTTTATGCCTAATCACAGAGGAAGAGAGTGAGCCGCAGAGAAACTTGCCCATGGTTTGAGACCCTATAGCAGTAAGGTTTGTTGAATGGCAGGTTTAGCAAAGTAACGGTGTGTTGCATGAAGTAAGCGCTCAGTTAATAACTACTGAAGAAAGTGTGCTTGTGTTCTTATCAAGAGACAAACCAGCAGCCTCTGGTCTTCCTCTTACGGCTGTTTGCTCGGATTATGTGTGTGTGTATGCAAAACTTAAAGATCTAAAAAGATTTGAATATAGAAGATTAAGCATTATAGAAAGCTTAACTCACAAGGAATACTAAATATGTAAGAACCCTTCTTCATGTAGCTGGGGTTCAGGCTGTTTCTCGAGGTGCAATCTGAAAAGAATAACAAACTGGTCCATCAAGAGAAAAATATTGCCTAGGATCTGCTCACAGACCCTTTCTTTTTCAACCATCTCCCCATTGTGTTTGGAGAAAATGTGGCAGGTCAGGGAATTGCATGAGTCCGGAGAAACTATTCTCATGACTGGTGTGTGATACTAAGTCCCCAGCTCTTGCTAAAGGCATGGACTCAGGGGCTCGCCTCTGGGTGCCTCGCTCTGCACATCTGGGCTGGGATCCTGAAATCTGCCTTCTTAATGACCCCAGCTTTTGAAAAGAGTTGAACTGGAGAGCTGAGGTCACGCCCTGGGTCAGGGATGGCAAACCTTCAAGAGCTTCCGTGACAAAAATGGCCCGTGGCAGCACACGTGCCATAGGTTCGCCACCATTGTACTGGGTTCAGCAAGACTCTTCTCTTTTCTGTCCCAAGTCACAAAGCAGGTCCCTGTGCTCAGCTTCACAAAATGATATGCACCCCACGCTTGCATGAAATAAAATTTTCACTGCATTCATTTTGCTTGGTAAGTGGCATGTGACTACAGCACATAGTAATTACATGTTCCTGAAGACTACTTGGTAATTTGCACTTAATAAGACCAAAAATAATTACCCTGTACTCCAATCTAGAAAACATAAATAATCGTAAATATATGGTACTCACCATATAATTACTTTGCCACTCCACGCAGCTCTCCATAAGATGAGCAGTTAGTGAGGAAATAAAGAATCACAACAAAATATTCCCCCCCCTTTTTTTGCTTAATAAACCGAAGCGACTCAAACCACAAGTTTTGCATTTCCACACATATTTTCTGAGGTTCAGAACTTAAATCAGAGGAAATTTAGAGGAAAGAACATTTCTTAGCTCACTGGGAACTTTCTAATTTGACCTTTTATTTAGTGGTCCTAGAAAATTTCCCTGAAGTTTAAACAATTTTCAGCCCCTTTAGGAATATGACATAACCCTCCTGACTGGGATGACCTTTCCAAGCCACTTCTAATTCTATTCTGGGCCTTAGTGGAGTGATTAAATTTTAGGTCTGAGACACACAGCCATACAGAGCAAAGGCAGAAGCTGGGGCTGCCTACCCCATCCTGCCTCCTCACATTTAGATTTGGGGGCTCCTATTCTTCCCAATGAAATGAGCCCCAAGAGCTTTCCAACAGGACAGTGGACTCTTACTAAGGTTTCTAGGTCCTGCCCACAGTAGTAATCTGCACTAACTCCGTGAGACAATCCATAGTGACAATCACGACTTTGTATTGAATACATGGTTGTGCACTTCCCATTCCCAACTAATGAGCAGGACCCAATAAACATCAAAGTCACCTGTAGTCTTGTGGACATTTTTCAGTCCTGCATTTATCGTGAGAGAACATATACCCAGCGTAGCGATGTTGAAGCTTTTCTCATTGCTTACCCCAGCACC
Organism: Dolichotis patagonum; assembly: GCA_004027295.1. Taxonomy (NCBI): domain Eukaryota; kingdom Metazoa; phylum Chordata; class Mammalia; order Rodentia; family Caviidae; genus Dolichotis; species Dolichotis patagonum. The sequence goes on from PVJX010004529.1 coordinate 56,070, forward strand.
ACCACCGCCCAAAGCGACTACTGCATACGTGATGACAGTTTCATGGGTGTCCTAGCAGGTGGGGAGAGACTAATGTCAAAGAAAGAGCCATGCATTCATCAACTAAACAAACACTGATGAATGCCAGCCATGTGCCAGGCTGCTTAGGTGCTGGGTACAATGAATAAGTCAGAATGTTTCCTGCTCTTCTGTAGCATAAATTCTAGAGGGTGAAACCAAGACCTCTTATGCTTTTGGCTCTGAACATGTGCACTGCTTCCAAAGTAACTGATATATGAGGAAAGAGTTTAGGTGCATTGTGATTTTCGTGTTTCCTTCTGGTTGTCTTTATCCTAGAGAAACATTGCAAGACAGACAGCCGCACTGCAGAACCAGCAGGCAAGCAGGAAGCAGATGCCGTCCACACACCAGCCAGCTGAGCTTTCCACACGGGTTATGAACCACACTGGAGTAGTGACCATTCATCGGTTTCACCTAATGCGTGTTTCACCAGTGACCCTTCTTCCAGATACTCTAGTGACACACTCTTCATGGTACTCAATGTATATTTCAATCATTTAACATATACAAACTGTGCTGCTATGTTTACTGTTTCCATTTTTTATATTACTGATGAGGATTGGTAGTGTTGGACCCTCATCCCCACCCTCCCCGTAGTAAGTCTTATCCTTTCTAATGCGTCATTTTACATTTATATGATTTAAGAAATCATATAAAACAGACTACCAAATGAGTGACTCCCAGGTCACAGTAGGTAGTCTAAAAAAACTCAAGGGATGCATGGGAGAGTGCCTCGGTGGGGGTGGGAGGCAGTCCTCCGGACTGAGTGGCCCTGAACTCTTCTGAGGTGATCACATATGAATTGACACTGGAGCTGGCCATGCAAAGAGTGGGGTAAAAGCATTTTAAAGGAGAGAAAGCAACAAAGATCTCGAAGTAAGAATAAGGTTGGTGAGAACAGGAGCAGACAGATGGGAATAGCACTGGGGCCCCGGCCCATAGACATGGACACAAGATGACATTGTCAGTAATTACATGTAAGTGTAGAGAGAAGCTGTTAGAGGATTTTTCTCTACAGAGAGACTCTACTTAACATACAGATGAATATCTGTGGTCTAGAGAGTTTATACTTCCTAGCCAAGGGCAACCACCAGGAGCAATCTATCTGTCTCCTGCCTTTATGCACAGGAATAGACCCAGCAGGTCCTAGCTGGGTCCTTCATTTGAACTCTGGAAAAGAAGATATTGACTGGGAAATTTTCCCAGATCGTCAAAAAACTGGATCCATTCATCACTTCCTCAAGCATGGTGATATGGGGCAGAAGTCAGTTTAATTAGGCTGTGTCCAGTGTCCAGTTTCATTCCACTGGTGAAAGGAAAACAGACCAGACAAAATGTCAACTGAGCCATCGTAGAAGCAGCAAGCGCTAGAAGAGAGCTAGTCATGCTCTGAGGCCCTGCAGGGCCCCAGTTCCACTCACCCCAAGTCCTACTGTTGAGAAGTCTAACCAGGCAGGCTGTCAGCAGAGGGGGAATCACTCTGTGCTCTGTTGCTGACCATCGTGAGACCCAGCAGTGAGAATTTCTTGATGGTGGATGACAAGGCCAAACCATCAGCCCTCGAAAAAAATAGCAGTGTTTCTCTTCTGAGATGGACTGACCCTTGGTGGTTTATCAAAGCCAGGCAGAATACAAAAGAATACACTGAGTCTGACAACAGGCTAAATGCCACGGAGTGAATACCATGGCAAAAAGCAGCCCGTTGGGGATTGCTCTGGCCTGAGCTGGAGAGGCAGTGGTCTGGAGGGTGAGAACGGAGAGAGCTGGGCTGCAGGTGGGTCAGGAGCCCCAGCATGGCCATCCCTGTGGGCTTTCACGGGCTGCCCCTGCCTGGGACCAGACCCCTTCCTTCCCTGGCCAGAGCTTCCCTTCCAGGACCAAAATTTAGCAACAAGAGGGTGAGCAGGAGGGTGTTGTTGACGGTCTGGGTCTCAGGCGAGTCTCAAAGCCTCTCTGGCCAGTCGTCCCCAGCCTGACAGCTTCTCCAGGCCAGGGCCAAGATTCCCCTGCCCACAATCCAGGGCCCTCTGAGTAGACTTTCATCCCCCCACCCTTCCCAGGTGATATTGAAGAATTCTGGCTGTAGGAATGAGGGACTGTAGCTTCTCCTTAAAATCTGGAGCCAGGGTGGATCTTCCCCCCGTGGTGAGACCCTTCCCAGAGGGTTTCCTTAGGAGACTCTGTCCTGGAGAGATACAAAGGCTGGAGATTGTTTGGTTCTGGGTTCCAGTGCAGTCAGAAAGTTCTTGCCCCAACAAGAGGTCTCTTGGAGCCAAATAGTCTTGATATTGCTTCCTTTATCTTATTTGAGAATCAGCTCACCCAAGTGCTTTGGCAACAGTGACAGATGATTTCTATCTTAGTGCACACGTGCGTGCCACACCCTTGCCTCAGTGACTGGTCTTCCAGAGGGCAGGAGGCCTTCTGGGGAAGGGGAAGCCCGGCAGCTGTGACAGCACTGAGACTTTGGCTATCCAGATGTGGAGGGAGGAGATGGGAGAGGGCACAGAGTGGCAGAGAGGTGGGCTTCTCTGCCGGAAAGCAGATGCAGTTTATCCTGCCCTTCTCCCACTGCCCCTTTCTGCAGCCAGCTCCTGGCATGGATCCCTTCTGCCTGGCATGCAGGACCCTACGCCTGTGCCTTCTCCGTTCATGCTGTGTGATCAAATATACTGGGGGTAGGGTGACATCTACACATCGGTTCATTTTGACCACCTCCATATTTCCTAGCAGACCTTGCATGAGAAATGTGCAAATAAATATTTGTCAAGAGAATAAATGAATGCAAAGTGAACGGCTGGAAATTTACAGAGGTCAGAGCCTGGCCCCGCTTGATTTATTCAGCCCTTGGCATAGCAGCCCATGCAAATAGCCATTTAATACTTGTGTTTGATGATCATGAAAGTGATAATAAAACCCTGCAAGGGATGACGGAGGAAAAGGCCCTTTATTGTTGGTGTCTTTTGTTGTACACAGCCTGGAATCATTTGGAGAAGCAGGCAGAGGATAAATAAGAGATGAGTGAGCAGATAAGGCTTTCAGCCCCTGGGGCCCTTCCAGATTTTTCTACCTTCTCATACCCCCAGGGCAATGAAAGGTGGAGAGAATTCATTTATTCATTCAACAAATAATTCCAGACAGCCAGACCAGGCTTCTCCTGAGTAGTAAGCTGGCTCCAGGGTTGCTAGGTGGAGTGACTTGTCTGGGTGACTTCGGAGCAGTGATTCTTGATTCTGCTCAGGAGTGTTGGGGGCTTGGACAGAGCAGTATTGATAAAGTCCCACAGAACCACTGAGCAAGTGAATGTAGTGGACAGTGGGTCTCCGTCGCCTGCCTCTCTGTCTCTCCTGCTACACCAGCGCTGCCATTGCTCTAATGCTTTGTTTGGCATCTGTTTATGTCAAGACAAATCTTCTCCCAACACCCAAATGAAACCTGATGTGACCTCGCATAATGGAGTAGATGTGTCACCTTGGAACAAACCCCAAACAAAGGTCTCAGTTGATTTTCAGCACATCAGAAGGGGAAATATTTACAATCCGATTTACCTCACCTCAGCGTTTTACTTCCAGTCCTAGCTAAATTGCCCCCGTTGATTAAAATAAGCAGTCAGTGTCGGCCTGTCGGAGGTGTCTTAACTTGCTATATATACTTTTGGTAAATATCATAACATTATTTTAATGTAAATCGGATTTGTCAGATCTGATTCATTTAAATGGCTCACACACCCCAAATTCTCTCTGACAGCCCCAGTGTGGGAGCCTCTTCTCATCTTCAAAAGGTAATATTGCCTGGGGCTTGTTGCTAGCTGAATAGAGGCAAGAGCAGAGACAGACAGGCCACCTTTCCCCTAACAGGTTCCTGCACGTGTCTGACACCTCCACCGCCACTCGCCACTCGGTGCCGCCATACAGAAATTACCAAGGCATCCACTGAGCTGGAGCACAGGGCAAAAACGTTATTTATTCCAATAATACCATTGGCCACAGTAACAAAACGCGTTCCTCAATTACTACGTGCTGTGCACTCTGTGAAGTAATTTGTAAAAATCCATTATCTCGTTCGATCCATACAGCAGCTCCATAAAGCAGCAAAGCTTTCGCACATGTGGAAGGTCAACCTGAGAAAAGTCTAGAAACCTGTGCAGGATCTCTCTGGCTGCGCCCTGCAGCCCTAACCAATTCTCTCTGCATACAGTTGTTATGATTAACTCGCTTTGGCTTTTTGTCTCTCAGTTTTTATTTTTTATTAGTATGTGTCTGCAGTACATAATGGTTACGTCTTTGTGGGGAGTCGGTATATGCACTTAACACATCTTAATTCTTTTTTCACCCCCTTTCCCTCCCTTTCCTTCCCATTCCCCCCATCTCTTGATCTCCTTCCCAATAACTGGCTTCTTAAAGCAGCTCATTATTATATCCCAAGCCAAAAGCACTGTGGCTCCCCCAAATCTTGAGATACTCCCTTCATCCAGACCATTAGTTTACTATTCCTGAGGTTTTTAAAATGAAGAGCTCTTTCTAAAATTAAAAAAGTAATAATGAACATTAGTGTTAATGCTTATTAATTACAAAAATGGCAAACAGTGCCTGTCAAATGAGTCCTATGTTGTGTATCTTAGATGTGTTTGTGATGTATAGGAATTCAGGGACCTTGTCTTGTTCACTCTCTGATCCTGGGAACAAAATACCACCACTTAAAGGAGGAGAGGTTTATCTTGGCTCACTGTTTAGGAAGTTCCAGTCCATGCTTGGCTGGCTCAGACGCAGAAGCGGCATGGCGGGAGGGCCCGGGGGAGGACAGCTGCTCAGGTCATGGCGGCCAGGAAGCAGAGGGAGAAGGGAGAGCCAGGGAGGAAGATGGGCCCTTCCATGTCATGCCCACAGTGACCTGCCTTCCTCTAACCAGGCCCCAGCTCCCAGCAGCGAGTCAGCTGTGGCACCTCCATGATCCAGTCATCTTCCAAAAATCTCTGTGTTTCTGATCACATGAGTCTTTGGGGAGACATTGAGCTCTACACAATCACAGACATTTTACAGGAAACGGCAGTGGCCTGTTATGCCTGGAGGACCCGCACACTAATTTAAAAGAATTCAAGGATGGAAGAACTGGGAAACCATGGCCTGGGGTCTTGTCTTCTTCTTGATTGGTCAGAAAGAGCCTTTTAAACTTACAGAGCTTTCATTTATTTTTACAAAGGAACACTTTACATGCCTTCCTGATTGGCTTGGAAGACCAAATTTGGCCATCTCTGAGAAACTACTTTGTGTGATAAAACCATTAGACACATGTAAATAAATCAAAAGGTGCGGTATTATCCAAAAGTTTTGATGTCTCTCTACCCTATACACAAAATTTTACTTCAGGAAGGTAAAACTGCTTTCAAACCAACACCACTTTCCAAGTGGAGCTCTCTGAGTGGAGCGTGGCTCCTGCCCTGCAGCTGGCTCAGAGTAACAGTGCTTTGCAGAATTAAATGAATTTTCTTCAAGCAAAAAAGAAAAAACCCTGTAGAACAGATGCGTTCCCGAGCCCCCCAACCCTGGAGCTGTCAATCTGTAAAGAAATCTCTGTTTTGCTACTTGTTTTGTGCAAGAAATGTATTTCCAGGCAGGGTGAGATTTTAAATGAGATTTGACAGGCTGTTTACTTTTTTTGTTGTTGTTGTTTAAAAAAAAAGAGCTCAAGAGCTGCCTGTTTGTGCTCTCTTTCTCTTCTTGGGGTTCCTCTAATGTGGGGGAGGTGAGCTTAGCTTGCTGCTGCTGGGGGCTATAGTTTCAGGGGAGTCTGGGTGACAGGAAAAGGAAGAGAGGGCCTTTAGCATTCCTGCATGGGCTGTTTGCATCCCCGAGAGAAAGGCTGTTCCTGTACTGTAGGAGCCAGGAGGGAAGGAGGCAAGTCAGCAGGGTGCACAGAGGGCTGGTGCCAACTGCCTTCTGCTGGCCCTCCCCACCTGCTCCCTGCAGTCCTGGGATTCCCAAGCAGGCTCTTCACCTCTTCCTTCCAGACCCTGTCTAGACTGCCCTGCTCTGCATTTATGTCCCTGGCCCCAGAGGGTCCCAAGGAGTCCTGCTGAGAGTGTGTCCGGCCTTTCTGAACTCCATCATTTATTAAAAACACAAAGCAACCCCCAGGCTAAGCCTATCTTCCATGGAAATAGCCAGCTCCTATGGAACAGTGTACACATGCATCTGTTAGGTCCTCAAGGGGCCAGACCAGGGGGATGGGCACACAGGGCAGCAGCCAGGGGTTCTGCTCCTGGTGCTCTGGGGCCGGGGTGGCCCATGTGTCCCGCTCAAGGTGAAACAGGGAATGTATTGGGGCTTGTCGGCCATATGGTCTCTGTCACAGCTGCTCTTCTCTGTCTTGGTAAAGAGCCATAGACGGGATGCATGTGGCCGTGTTCCAATAAAACTTTATTTGCGAAAACTGACAGTGAGGCCAAAGTGTGCTGGCTGAACAATAAAAACAACTCCTTCTCCCCCTTCTCCTTCTCTCCTTCTTCTCTGCCTCCTTCCCCCTCTCCCTCCTCCTCATCCTTTGCCTCCAAGGTACCACTTTGCGGTCTCACCAAATCTCGAAAGCCTCACATCTCGTCTCATTTCTTAGGCAGCTGAGCTTGCTGTGTAGCCAGCCGCATAGGTACACTGAGATAAACCCTCTGGGAAGAGTGGCTGAGAGGTGCTTGGTAGGAGAGGACAGAGGGAAGGTGACCCAATGGGCAAGCTAAGTCCAGCGGTCTCTTCTCCCCAGTTCCTCGCCCATGCCCTTCTCTTTAAAGCAGGAATCACCAGGTCCCGGCACACCTCTAAGCTCTCCAGCCCTGACCGCAGTGGAGCCTGCCTGCTGGCTGCCCGGAGTACCCTAACCCACCCCTCCATCTGCAGGCACCTCCTTGCAGAGGAAGGTGAGGCCTGCCTCTCTGGGGCACCTGTCCTTTGTAGAGGCTGGTGACTTATCCAGATGACACTCCAGCAAGGCCTCTTGTCCAGGGGGCAGAATTTGAGCCAATTCAGATCCCCCAGAGTGTTCTGCCCCTCTGTAAGCTTCAAGGGAGTGAAATCCTTGGTGTCAGCCTCCTCCGGTCCACTCCTGCCTTCCTTCTCTGGTATCCATGCTCTTTGAGTCAGCACCAGCGCTGGAGTTTTGAAGAGTGTTGAGTGAGGCTGGGGAACAGTGCTAGCAGGAACAACAGGTCATGCCTTTGGGGGCGCAGTGTCTCCCCAGCATCTGGGAGGGACCCATTGGGTGCTGTCTGGAAGTCAAAGGCTCCACTGTGGTTTTGTCTGTCATACTGGAGTCTGGCATGTGCACTTGGACACGGCCAGTACTTGCTAGAGCCCAGACTCGCATGGTCAGAGTTTACTACCAAAGCAGATATAACTCGAGATAGACAACTGTATAAGAAATTACAAGATTGGCTTATGATGGTCAGCCACAGAGCTGAATTAAGAGAGTGTGCAGAGGATGTCTGCGCACTGGAGGCTGAAGGGTCCAGCCCGAGTGCTGGAGCTCACCGCAGAGTCCCAGGCATGTCCGTATCAGGAGGCTGATGGGTCTGTGATGGAACACTGAACAATCTACCACAGAAGGCTGAAGAGGCTACAGTGAAGACTGGAGTCCCAGGCAGAAGCCAAACACTGTGCCAGAAGCCAGGAGACAACGTCCAAGCTGAAGGCGGAGGCTGGAGCCCCTGCAGGGAACCAGCAATCAGGCCCTCCTCTTTTGCCTTCTAATGTATCCAGGCTGCTCCCTTGGGGTGGGTGTGGCACTCACACCATCTGCCTGCCCTCCTCTTGCACAGGCCGAGGATGTTACAAACTAAGGACCTTAGCTGAGTCACTCAGTTAAACTTCCGACCTTCTCAAATTGACACAGTGAACAATATCTTAGCATGGTAACGATTTGTCCTTTACTCTCCAGCATACAGAGCTACTGATTCCCTTAGTTAGGCTTCTACTTCTCAAGTTGACACAAGGCATCAACTATAACAAAGAAATAAGTAGGAGTCAAAGACAAAGTTTGTCAGTGGTGAATTAAAAGCAGTGTTTCTCAACCAGTTTCTCCTAGTCTTAGTTACTTTTTACTTGTTGTTGAGACAAAATACCTGATGCCCAAAGTTAGGGAAGGAAAGGTTTATTTCTTACAATTCTTGGAGGTTTCAGTCCATACTCGGTTGGCTCTAAGGCAGCGTAGCATGTCGGGGCAGCAGTTCATGGCAGCTGCAAACAGCAAGGCGCAGGCACAAACCGGAAAGAGAGACACACCTTCTTCCCACTGATACATCATATCCTGGCTCCACCCCTGGGCAGGTGAAACACTTAGATCATCAATCTGAGCGCTAGACAATGAACCAATCGCAAAAGCTACATATGATTGAGTCCATAATTGTAGGAAGCTTGGGGGTCACTGACATAAACCATGACACTCCCCTAGGGATATCCAGGGAGTAGAGGCCAAGGATATTGTTAAATATCCTACAATGCCCAGGACAGCCCCACAACCAAAGGTGACATGGCCTTCAGTGCCCATGGACCTAAGGCTGGGAAACCTGCATTAGGGGTATTTCTTGTTTCTCCACAGCCCTGTGCCATCAACTAATAGGGAGTGTGTGATAAGCTGGGTGAGTCATCAGAGGAGCAGGACGTGGGTGGCTGGACAGCCATGGACACCATCTTCATCTCTGTGGACCCCATCCCCATCTCACCCCCTGGGTTGTGGTGTTGGGAAGGGACAAATGGCTGTGAAAGTTCCCTGGTTCTGCCCCAGGGCTCTTGTTTTTGCTAATAAATGTAGGTGAGGGTTGGTGTCTTCCCAGGCACTCCTGTGGTGATAGTACCCGGGGGAGGATTGGCCAGCTGTGACACTCAGCCCTATGAGCCCTCTTCCTGGATCAAGAAGGCTCTGGTACATTCCCACAGCAGTCCTTCCTGCAAGTGGGCAGCCTTGGCTCCTTGGCTGAGTTTTGGCTTCCTCATTCGAGCTAATTCTTTCTGCTTTCCATCTTTAAGAGGTTTGTCAAGCTTCCTGTCTGCTCATACTTGCTTCCTTGTTTTCATGTGGCCGATGAATTACTCTTACATATTGCTTTGGTCATTTCAGTGGATGGTAGGGAGGAACAGAGAGAGAGATACAGGCTAAGGACCCTCCTAGAACAGTGGACTGCACACTTTGGGTTGAATGCCAAGTATGTCATGGTAACCTCGCAAGACCAGCATCAAGACAGTGACTTAGCAAGAGAGTGGGTTAGTTGGGTGAAGGATTTTAAGTAAGGCATTGTGGTTATCTATTGTTAATGGGACAGCCCACCCTAAAATTTAGCATCTTAAAGCTATTTATTATTATCTCTACTGGTTTTGTGGTTTGACTGAGTTCAGCTGGGCAGGTCTAGATTAGGAATCTATCTGGGGCTCAATTGTGTCCTTCATAAAGATATGCTGACGTCCTAACGCCCATACTTCAGAATGAGGCTTTATTTAGAAATAAGGGCCCTATAGGTATAATTAGTGAAGGTGAGGTTATCCTGGAGTAGAGAGGGCTGTTAATCCAACATGATTGCTACCTTTAAGAGAGGAGAGAGGCACTGGAGTGTGCCATGTAGTGATGGAAGCAGTGATAAAGTGGCAAGTCACTGCAGGCCGAGGATGAGGTGGCCCCCAGCAGACAGGGACAGGAGAAGGAGGAGCCTACCCAGAATCATCAAACTTGCCGCTGTCCTGATGTTGCACATCCGACTTTAGCGCTATGAAGGAATACATTTCTGCTTTGGTGAGCTGCTCAGTGTGCGGGACATGCCCTGGCTGCCCTGGGACACTAATGGGGGTCTCCAAGCAGTCAGATCTTGGCTGGGGCTGGAATCAGCCTGACCGCACCTGATCTTGGTGCTGTAACAAAGCACTTCAAACTGGTTAATCCATAAATAAGAGAAATTTGTTCCACACCATTCTGGAGGCAAGGATTTGTAAGATCAAGGTGCAAACAGATTCATTGCCTGCTTTGTGCAGCCTCAAATGAGGGATGAAACAGAAGGATGACAGGGACTAACAAACTCCCTAGAGTCCTTTTCCAAAAGCATGAATCCCTGCCATGGGTTTGGAGTCCTAGTGAACGAATGACCCTCTATGGGTCCCATCTCTTAACGCTATCACATTGGGGTTAAATGTCAATGTGAATCCTAGAAGGACACAAATGTTCACAGTACATGGTTCACAAAGAGCCCTGTTGAACTGTGTCCAGGAGGACTTCCTTATATGCCAGGTGTTTTGATCACCACACATTACAGGTATGACATAGACAGGTGTGTTGGGCTTCATTCCATGGTGGCTGGCATCCCAGAGAGCAGCTACTCCCACAGACAGAGGTCGAAGGGACAACAGTTTAGATCTAGCCTTGAAAATTGCACAGTGAGAGAGTGGCTCTGACAAGACAGGGTGCAGAATTCAGGCAGAGGAGTTAGCTTTAGACTGCAAGTGAAGGCTCTTTGTCCAAGGAGAAAAATGGGTGAGAGAGGGGGTTTGGCAGCAAACGTGAGCATGAAGATGATTCAGAAGGAATTCCCACGTGCTGGCATGTAAGGTTTTTCACAGCAAGCTGTGGACACTGGGAGGACAGTGGTAGGAGAGAGGACTTGGAGAGAGCCATGGTTGGGAAGAGCTACAACACGGCATAGAAGAAGCTGACTACAGTAATAAACACCCTCTTTTGTCAGTGTTCAACCATCAAGTTGGGAAATGCAAGCGATTGTTTCACATGATTGTGGCATTCTTACTGACATGTCCTGAATCTTCTAGCCTCTCGCTGTCACTGAAACAGATGTTACTTCTGAAACCGAAGTAATGAAAACTGGGAAAATATCACTGTCTCTTCAGTACATTCTGTTAAAAATCAGTGTCTTTGTACTTGTTGTGCCTGATAGGGATGAATGTGAAAGGGTTCAGCCACCCTGTCCAAACATACTGACGGAAAGCCTTGCTCTTTCTCCGTGGACCAATTCTTTCATATTCCCTTTCATGGAATCCCACTGTAGTTGGAGTAGGAAAACAGGATCTAAGGTATGATTTTTTTCTGACTCGACCGCACAGATTAATCATCTCTCATTTCCCATTATAGTCATGGTTGGGTCATTTTGCTGTGATTTATTAGCTGGGTATGGATAAGAGGCAGAACTGTTTTCCTTGAGGTTAATTTTGGCAATGTTAAGTGTGGCCATTTTTTTGTCAGTGATCGTGGAGTGGGTTCCTGTGATTAGTCACTTAGCTGTATGGTAATTGGAAGCTAAATAGTGTTTACAACAAATCCCTTGGTTAGGAGACACAGACTATGTCAAATGACATCCTGTGAAAATTGCATACATAAAAATTTGCATGTAGAAGGGCCCTTCATGAAAATTATGGAAAAATGGTGGGATTTTTTTTAATTTGCATTTTGTAGTAGCTCTCTAATTGGCAAACAAGTTGTGACAGTGGTCCATAATACTTTATTTCTAACCATTATTCATTACAACAGCATATATATTGTGGGGCTCATTTGAAAAGCAACCATGTTGCCAATCACATGAATAGTCTTTCTTACCAGATTAGCAAGAAAGTCCCACAGGGAGCATAACCTTCCAGAATGTACTCCTGACGGGATAAACAAAGCTAGGTCCTGGCACAGCAGGAATCCTAAAAGATGGACTCTTCAGAGAGCCCTGGTGGGATCACTCATCTCTGCCAAGTGTCCTTAACTCTAATCTCGTCTGGAATTTCAGAAGTGTTCATTACTCTTTGTCACTGTGTCCAGTCAAAGGAAGATCTATCCCTTCAATGCAAATTGAGAATTAAGTGAAATTTTCTGAAAATGAGGATTTGAACATAAGCTCTTGGATTTGGACAGTTGCCTGGAAAGACTTTAATTTTTTTAAATAACCAGAAGAAAAGCTCTGAACATCAGGATTCCCTTCCGGCTTTCAAAAAAAATGAAAGACAAAGATTTCAAGGAGAAGTGGCATCCCAGCTGACTATGCATGAAGTTTAATTCATCAGCACACAGACTACATAATTCACATCCCTGGCCCAGTGAGAGGGAAAGCTTCCAGGAAGGCTTGCAGACCCGGAAGGGTGACTGACATTGGCTTCTTGGCAGAGCTGAAATCACTATTGCCTAGTTTCCCTGGGTACAAATATATTCCTTGCTTTGAGAGTAGAAAGGTTACCTCTTTTGCCTTAGTCCTAGGTTCCCCCAACGCCTCCATTTTCTTTTCTTTCTTCTTTTACACTATAAAGTCTAATACTCTTTCTAAATATGATTTCTCATTTCCCAAGCCAAGACTCTTCTACGTGGGTTTCTCAGAGAGCCCCAGGTGAATTGGAAGCAGGTGGTTAGTGACAATCGTGAGATCCTTGAGAGAACTTACCAAAGATTCACACTCACATACACTGTCAACCAGGCGTCACTGGTGACCTATCAGGTACTGGCAGTCTTCTACGCCCTGCACCTCGGGCTATGAAATTCCCAGGACAAAGTAGGCAGTGTTGATTGCATATATAACAAGACCAGCTTCCAGGAGGCGCCTGCTGGAAGAAGGGAGGCAAGCAGGCACAGAGGTCACAAGAGCAGTGTGATGAGTATTCTAGAACAGGCGGGAAACTAGAATGGAAGCGCAAGGAAAACATTAACCAGGCTTGAGGAGGTTGAGAAAAGCCCACAGAAGTGGAATTGGGTGAGATTTTGAAAGATGATTAGGTGTGTATCAGGTACACAGGAGACTGAAAGAAGTATACATGAATGTGTGTGTGTGTACGCGTGCATATGCACGCATGTGCATGTATGTGTAAAGGACATAAGCCTTCCAAGAGAGGTGCCAGCGTGCGCAAAGTGTGAAAGCCAGGGAGGGTAGTGGGCTCTGGAGGCCCAATGACGGACTAAGGGATAATTGAGATGGAACATAGGTGCTGGGTACTAAAGTCCTATGTCCCTCATTGTGGAATATTAGCTTTGCCATTGGGGATTCAGATGATGATCTAGTAAGAAAGAACTGAAAACACTGCAAGAGAAAAGGTGTTACCATTTAGGTGGAGCAGACTAGCTAGGAGAGGGCAGGACAGCGGTCATTAGAGCACGACTGTCACCATCCAGGTAGAGATGCTGCGGGTCTAAACAGGCCTACAGCTAGAGAAGTCCGTGGAGGACCGCAGTTTGGAAAGTTGTTTCCTTGGAAGAGCGCAGACGTTGTGAATGCACACATGTGGTTCCATACCTTTTGGAATCAGGAGCACAGGTGCTAGGGTTTTTTGCCAGGAGCAACAAGAACAAAAGTACATGTGTTCTTGGAGGACCGCTTGACTCAGTCTCCACCCTTTACCAGCTCTGGGCCACCTTTCTTGCAGTGGCTCTGAAAGTTCAGTGTCAGAATCACTTGGACAGTGTGATGAGCCTCTGCATCTGGAGGTGTGGGGAGATTATGCCTTTCCAGCACATTCTCAGATAATGCTGCTGCTGCTCCAGGGATCACACTTTGAGAAACACAGCTTGGGACTTTGCTAGTGTTTTTGTAGATTTTAGAAAAGCATAAATTATCTGAGTTAAGCCCTTGTGACTTAGGCTTCTGTACATATCAACACACCTAGCAAAGAAAACGGGAACATTGTTTTGATAAGATTAGGTGGACCAGAAAGCTCCAATGAAGCCATCTTTCTTCACATGGCTTTATCCTGATCGGCCTTCTGGTCTACCTTCTGCAGTGTTAGCCTCACTTGAGATCCACTCATGTAATATCTCCTGAGTGTGTGTCAAAGATTCCTGCAAGATTTCCTTTGGGGAGTGGAAGAATGATGGCTCCTTAACTATCTGGCAGGTCATGAAGTGGAGCTAACTTGAGAAAACCCTAAAATCCTTTCTACGGAGCACTAGTTATGCAGGCAGCTAATAGTGCAGTATGCAAGGACCACAGAAGTGCTCTGGGCTGAATATCTTTCTTAAATGATGGATGGGGTAAAGGTAATGTGTATCATTATCACAAAATAGCTCTGCATCTATTATGTAATGCTCTAAGAATCCCCTGAAGGGTGACAATTCTGTGAAGTCCCCACCTTTACCACCACCACTTTGTTCCAAAACAAGGAAATCTCAAGGGGTGGATGTGATATCAGATCCACCTTGGGAAGTCAGCTTAGCAGAACATTAGGGCAGAGACTTTCCAAAAACCATGTACAAATGAGTGCTGGTCCATGACCAGTTAGTGTAAATATATAGTAATACAGAAAACATTGAGTTAAGCTGATTTGCTTTACATTGAAGAGTTATTTTTATTTTGAAATCATGGGATTCCTATGCTTTAGTGTTAAAATTTTTCCCTTTCGGTAAAATAATGGTGATGGGAGAGCAGAATTTTTTCAAATACTCTTATACGTTGCAGATGATCAGTTGGCAGCTTTGCACCCAAAACTTCACTTTGGCTTCACTGAATCATTGTTAGAAAATTAGATAGCAAATATAAGCCCAGCATTTATAGGTAGACTGAGATCTGTGAAGCAGTTACCCAAAAAATGGTACATTTATTATCATTTGCACAAAATCTACTTGCATTGGCAAAGGCCATTCTGTCCTCATGGACTTCACGACACTGAGTTAGACCCCTCATTCCCTTTCATAATGTTAATCATAATTAGAGGTTGAAAGGTTTGTGCTGTCTCAAGAAAAGCTAAAACATTTCATGAGTTGGTGGAAAATTAGAACCGGCAGGGTGCCATGTCCATGTCAGGATTTTGATTCTAGACTATTTCAAGACAGGACGTGATTGATTATGATTAATTGAATTATGGTTGTACATGATTGATTATGAATAACTGTATAGTTCTCTTTGTGAACATTTCCATCTGAATTAGGAAGGGGAAAACTTTAGGCAGACACCTGGGAATTATTCAAACTCATGACCAAAAATTTCCATTAATCTTTTAGATCACCCTCAATTTATTAAATAATTCTGAAGTTAGTTTATCTCTCTTCACAAGAGCTTCTTCACTTGAAAAAATGAAGAGAGTGGACAGTTTGTTTTCTTAAATCTTTTTTCTTAAATCCTTCCAGCTATGAATTTCAAGGATTCTATGACTTAGTCTAGAATTAAACAGTAAAGGAGGGCCACATTAATTAGTCAATATCACCTCAATTTTCTCCCCTTCAATGATTTATATGTTACTAAGGCCAAAGTGTGCTTAGGACAGGTCAGCTGTCTGTCTGTAAAATCATACCGACGACAAAAACATTTGCAAACAATAAAGAAATTATACTTTCATATGAAATACAATTTTCTTCAAATTCAATGGCTGAGTATACACTCGGAGCTGGGGTATCAACTTAAAACACCTTTCCACGCCTGGCTTGACATTTGGCATAGTTGGGTGTAATTTAAATCTTGCAAATGCTTGTTTCTCTAAACATGGTCTTCAAATCACATGGTCACCTGGAAAACATGGAAGACCAAATGCCTAAGTGCTAACCCTCTAGAATTTCAGATTTCACAGAGCTGGGACATGGCCCAGGAATCTGCATTCTTCTACCATTTCCAGTGGGTTCTCCAGCACACTTCAATTTAAGTACCACTGCTTCCCCAGGGATGCTAATCCTCGTGTGGGAAGCCTGGTGCTTGCAGATGGCCAAACAGACAGTAGAGGAGGGTCAGAAGTAAGAGTGAAGGGATTGATGTCTTTGGTGTTCAGGTAACGCGTTTCACTTTGTTCTAGCCAGAGGCAAGGAATTAGCTGCCTCTCTCTTCTACCTATTGTCTTTCCTGAGAGGTAAGCAAACTTTCTACTTAGAGAAGTTTCTGTTCACAAGTAGTTTTAAAACCAGTGGGGGGGGGGATGTTGTAGAAGTGGGAAGTTTACTGAGGAAAGATTTGCCTTTTTTTCTTATTCTTAGTTCCTAGTTTGGAGGAGGATGGGCCATGGCGATGCTCACTGGATAAAATGAGTTAGCGATCACAGGAGGAGCACATTTCTAATCAAGATAAAGAGCCTGCGCGCAGAGTAGCTCCCGTACAACTTATAACATGCAGCCATTGAATTTTAAATAAGAGAATTTCAATGCACTTTCACACTTGGCTTTCTCTTTTTTTTTTTCCATGAAGTTCACTGCCTCTGTGAATGTTGATTTTTCTTCTTCTTTTGTCTTTTTTAAAAAATCCAGTCCGCTAATGTGTACAAAGCTTGGTTTCTGCCCAAGGCTAAGAATGTTCTAGGTGAACTAATCAATCAATTTTTACCCATTAAAAAAGCTCACTGAAATAAAAAAAAAAAAAAGATCCTAACTTTTCATAGATTTGGAAGCTGTTTGCTAAACACTTTTTTTTTAAATTGACAAAACACCAGAAGACGTAATCTTACACCTTTAGGAGAAAGAAAGCCTTGAGCTCTGGAGAAATATGTAACATTTAAGCATTTTTGGTTTTTTTCTTCAAATCCCGGAGTATTATTGATCAACCATTGCATGACTTGAGGGAAATGATGTTATTCTTAATGAAGTCTTTTTAGCCCAAATTGGAACACACATATTTAGGGTACAAAATAAATACTTCTGCAAAACAGGCCGGGAACAGGGCATGGTGTCAGGCTGAGTTAAACCCCATCACTGAGCACTGACCTTTCCACAGTATTGTTCAAGCTCTCTTCTGTCAGGTACCAGACCTAGCCACAGAACTGATGGAGTAGCCGACTGGTTTTGTATGGACCCAGGCTTCCGACCTGTTACCTCCAGGTTCCAGGTGTCACATAGGTGTCTTAACCTATCGCTAATGTGTGCTCCTTCATTCCACCTGTTACCTTAGAGAGCTTCATGGGTAAAATGGGGAGCAGGGGTGCATTTTATGAAGCAGGGTACCTTGGCATAAATAAATGCTTCTCGCAACTGTGAAAAGAAATACCTGAGACATAGCTGACCAGAGAACTTCAACTCATCAAAAGGTTTTTGTTTCTCTCTGATAAAGGTATTTCACATCTACAGGGTTGGGGATGTCGCAGTCCTTGCTCAAGTCTCTTGATGGAAACTTTTGCTGCCCAGATGGATGTGTTCCTAATTGATTGTGGCATTAAGTAGCAAAATTGCATTCAGATTAGAATCCAATTTGGCTTAAACCACTGTATTTCTTGAAGCAAGCAATACTAGGTTTAGAGTGACTTGCTATTTTAGCAAATTATTAGGCACATAGCAGCCATGTTGTCAGAAGCAAGATAAAATTAATGCCTCTTTCTTTTCTTTTCTTCCCTGTTCAGGTTTTTGACCAGAGAAACCCACCGTCACCAAGGTAAATAGCACTCTACTGTTCCGCTATGTGTTGGCCCAATGTGGAATGATATTATTGACTCTGAACCCATTTTTACTGTATGGCATGTGAAATGCAAATGCGCCCGGAAGTAAGTTTTGCGTGGTGACATTAATGACGAGCACACCCTATGAACAAGACTTGATTAAGTGCTGGAGTAGGAGACGCATGAGAGGAAAAGGGAGGGCAGAGTGAGAGAGAGCTGGAGACACAGAGAGAGCAGCTCTTTCCTGCTTGATTAGCCCTTTTATGAGACAGCAGACTCTTTGTCTCTGATATTCAAAAACAGAAGACAGTTTCTTTGTGAGCAGCTGTGGCAGGGCCTCACACCTCTCCTAAAGCCTATTTTGGAAGGAGAGAAGTGCAGAGGGCCCCCTCCCTTCGCCCCAGCTCCCCAGCCCTGGGGAGGCCTCCTGCCCTACTCAGCAGGATAGCTTTAGCCAAGTTGTTGAAGTTTCCAGGAGTATGTGTAAAAACCAGCAATTGAGGATGTGTTAATCATATTAGAGAACACAATAGGAATCCTTTCTTATTTCATTAGAAAACCGGGCTGCATTTGATGTGCACCATCTGGTTTGTGAAAGCAGAAATAAGTTTTTCAAAAGGGCATGTTTCCAAGTTCTATGCTTCATGTGCTTCAGAAGGAAAAGCCCATAAGCAGCTCTATTTTTAATGAGAGCAATGCGAACACTAATAAGATTGGGGTGTATTTCCAGGATGTGCCATTTCTCCTAAACTCCATGTGTTTGCAGCGCGTGTGGCAGCCTTGTCCTGTCTAGAGGCGGGACTTCCAACTGCAAATTTTAAAGTTCTCCATGTGTTAATTGGAAAACAGAGAGAGGCATCGTTGTAGTGGAGCATCTGGCTTCTTAGATATTAATTCTGGCTCCATCTACACATAAAAACCAATATTTTTAAATTGTTTCCTGTTACTTGCTATGTTACTTTTATTTTAGAAACTACAATTTTCCAGTTCAGACAAAAAGTCAGGATGAACTTTACTCCGGTATTATGTGCTTTTAAAAAATGCACTTAATGCATTTTAGATGCAGACACTGTTTATAAACATTCGGCAGCAACAAAACAGGAAGAAAAGAAAAACCTAATTTACTACTGCTACTCTGTTGAATCCTTAAAATATATTTTTTGTTGTTGTTTAAAGAAAATATAGCTGTAGAACATAAGTGTCTTATTCTCGTGTAGTTCTAAACAACAGTGTCAGAAAAGCTGCTTCGGAAGAAAAATCCCTTCAGGTTCTTACATAAGTTCTGAATTCTGTACAGTAGCAAACATGATTTGTGAGGCAGGATGCTCTCTTTAAGCCCTCAGTAATTGCAGGATTCTTCTGTATGTATTCCACAAGTCCAGTTCACACTCGTGAAGGAAGCATAATTACATTACAGGCAATCTCATCCGAGGTAATTACAATTGCCTCATCAATCCAATTAAACAGGGGAATCAACTCTAGTGAGGCAGAAACACCGCAAGGCTTTCTGATTAAAACCAGGATTTGGGGTAAGGGTGTGATTGTGGATTTGAAGACTTTTCATTTGCTCAGATATTGTTACACATAAAAATAGATACTGTGGGGAGAGGATGAGTGGGAAAAGATAGCATAATGGTAGCCTCTGTAACACTGCATTCACTGATCCATCCTTCTTTCTGAACACAGGAATCAGTGTAGATTAGATTCTCAACACTGCAACTTCAGGTAGTTATTAATCTTACTCCCTCTGGTCATTTCCTTCTGTGAGTTCCCCTTGTAATTAAAATGACACTCGGTAAAATGCTCTATTTTTCCTTCCTGGTTTAGTGTCTGTAGTTTCTATTTTATGCTGGATGTCTAAGATACCCCAAGGGTGTACCGTGTTTCTTACTTCTTTTCTGTTTTTCCTTTTTTGGGGTGGGGATGGTGGATGGTGGTGCAAACCCAGGGCCACACAGCACACTAGGCCAGGGATTACACAGGGGTCTGTTAAGTTAATACCTTTAATGCAAGCAGTGGAAGAAAGTCAGGAGTGATGCTGAAATTTCATGAGGTTGAGTTAACTGTTGTGATGGACTCTCCCACTGACCCCTTCCCTCTCACCCAGGATGAAAATGAGCCCTTTGTCCAGAGTATCCACAGTCTACAAGCCACCTACCTGTTAGTCACAGCCAGCTCAGTCACAAGATTAGCTGCTGGTGCTGCCACGATGTTTGTATCCAAGTAGCAGAGATTTTACTTAATAATGTTTCCAAAACATAGGAAGTGTGATGCTGGCAATTCAGATATGACAATAAAAGACACAGCAAAGTGCTTCTTTCCAGTGGAAAAGTATACATTTTCAATAAGGAAAGGAAAACAATTCATTGTTCATCTCTTGCTGTGACTAATGTATAAATTACACTTTATCATAAGTTTGTGTGTATAGGAAAAACATAATACAGAAGTGTTTGGTAGTAGCTATGGGATCAGGTATAAACTGGAGTCTTGGGACATATCCTTCAAAGGTAAGTGGGGACTACTATATATCAAAGTCATCTTTGAGTCCCCCAAATTGACCCTCCAAGTGGAATCGCTCATATACCATTTTAGAATTGACTGATACGGATAGATCACAGATCAACCAACCAGTGACCACCTTAGACATTTCCCACTCTCTCAACTGATAAAGACACTGAGCCCCCCAAAGATTTAGTGACTGTCATAAGCGAGGTTGTGAAGCGAGGTTGTAGCACACTGTAATCAAAGACACCTGAATCCTTGTGCCTTCCTGCCTACATGGTTTGCGTTTTTTGTTTTTCCCTATTGCTATAAGTAAATATTTGCTTATCTTTTATTTAAAACAGACAAATACACAGTTCAAGAAGCAGAGCATTATTGGTTTCCAGGGGAAAATGCCAATGTGTTTAAGAAAATATTTTCATGGGACAGGACATGCTACATTAAGATCTAGTCCGCTAGCTGAAAACAATCATGGGATGTTTTGGGGAGAAGCTGCCTGCACCACCGTGAAATATGGTCCTGTACCCTTTGGTCTCCCAGGTACTGAAGAAATACTGGAAGGGGTTTCTTGGCCCTTCTTTGAGGAGAGAGAAACTTGTGGTAAGATAAGTGATGATTTTGCAGACAGGCAAAAACCCTAGGGAGACGAGGCCAGGTGTAATGTGAGCTTCCGCCAGATATTTCTCTGGTGACTTTCTTTTCCTGTCTTCTCTTTTTTCCATTTCATCCCTTTTCAGGATTTTTTGAGCTGGGTGTTAGAACTGAAGTCATAACTTGGCCCCGGAGGCTGTAGGATAGTCTGTACCCTCAAGATTATTTGAAAGTTTTCCAGTTTACATGTAAACAAAGACTGTTCTTTTTGCAGTCAAGATAATATTATTATGGGATGGCACGTTCCTCTGCCAAACGGGGGCAGACTTGGGTTCCTCCCAATTTCCTTAAAGAGGCATCACAGTGATGTACTTAGATGGCTGAAGATGGTCTTTAATTCGTACATTATTGATTCATAAACTCGCCTTCCTTATGTTTCTGACAAGGCCTGTTATCTTATTAGATGACCTATATGACCTGTGTAATAACCAAGAGCTAGACCAGTTTGCACTGGGGTTGTGCAGCTGTTTTCATCTGTAAACTTTACAAATAGAAAACTAGCTTCCTCCCTTCCTCTTTCAACAGAGAGAAAGCAGTTCTAAAATATCTTAGATTTCCTTTCAAACTGAAAATTCACCAACTATTTCTGGGAAGAAGGGGGGTACATTTTACATTTTTGCCCATTGTTCTATTCATAATTTGTTTTTAAATAACGGTATGTCAAGAGTTCATAAGTATCAGCAACCACTATAGTAGTGTATGAACATGTGCATTATGACCTAAAATGAGAATTGCTTACAAATCATGGTTAAATAATTCCTATGTGACATTTTCTCTTGGTTCACATTCAGCAAAACAATTTAATCTCCAAAAATCAATATTTAACTTGTCTGAAGTATAGATATTTACATCATATTTTCAGCATCTGCATCTTCCTAGTACAACTAAATGTGTATGTATGTTGAACCATTCCTTTTCTCTTTGAATTTCAGTGCAATGACTAGTAATTTCCTAACAGAGAAACATATAAATCTTATGAAAATAATCACACTATTTACTTTTAAAATTATTAGGGAACATTGTTTTTGTCAATTTGTATTCCAGTATTTTATTCTGGTCCACACTTTTATAGGAAAAATTAGGCAAGTAGCCCAGGATTTGGTCTCTTCTATATTTATGAGCCTCAGGAACATTCAGTGTTGTAGCAGGAAGTTGTATTGTGAGTTCATACTGACTGGCAGACTTGGGATGTCTAAGGGGCCACTCTACTTATCCTGCCACCTTAGACTGTGCAGCAAATAGAACAGAGAATCCACATCATTTGACTGTACTTTCCACATCTCTATTCCCTGCATGGTCCATCGTGTAGGACTTAGGAGACAAAACGTTTAAATACACGAAATGTTTAAAAAGTAAAGTAAGAAGGGAGGGCACATGTACAGCATACTTCAGTATTCAGAATCACACTGGCATAGACACAAATTTGGGGAAACGTTACAGTTTATTGTTCCCATGTACCCAAGACTGAACGTAGAGTGCACATGTGGATTCCCCTGTTAAAAGCAGGAAGCAGGAGCCCAGGCCCTTTCAACAGCTCTTCCCAGTGTAGCTATGTATTAGCTTCAGCCGCACCTCCACTGAGGAGCAGCTCCCCTAAACATCTGAAGCTACTTTTGCAGATATTAATTGACCCCAAAGGACATCTTTGAGCTTCACTGCTTCTAAAGTTTATTTAAAATGTAAATCCTTCTGCACTTAAATAATGTATGCCTGTGATATGCAAATCATGGGACCCACTAAATCTTAATGCCTGTCACCCAATTAACCTGGCTTTATCTTCTTTCTACGAGCTCTGCTTTGAAGGCTTCCTGTGCGAACTTCAGGTGTTGCCAATCTGATGGCGGTAAGAGGACAAGCCTTTAAACTGTGATTAGGACAGGAAGCCCGCGCCCTCGCTGGGGAGATTGAGGCCCTTTGCAAGGGCTTGCTGCAGGCAGCATTTGGTCATTTGCCCTTCTGCCTTCTGCTATGGTAGGAAACAGCATTTGGCCAAATGCTGGTGCCTTGATCTCTGACTGGCTGGCCTCACAACTGCCAGAGAACAACCTTCTGTTCTTACTCTCAGTCTCCAGGATTCTGGTAGAGCAGCACAAGACAGCGCGCATGCGCATGCGCATGCGGAAACTTGCGCTCTGCAACCATCTCCTCCTGGTGTGCGGGAAATCCCCAGGTGATGTACTCGGGATCAACTTTCACAGCAGGTGTGTCATTACACACCTTCCCCCACTGCCTGCTGCTGGCCCTACTGCCTTGACAGCGCCCGCTGCAAACAGCACCCACCGGGCACTGGGCATCCGCCGGTCTGCTCTGCCTGACAGTCTTGTCTTTCTGCCTTCTCTGTCCAGCTAGGGTTTAAACTTCCGTAATGTATATGTTTTATCTCCTGGAGGCCACTTTGAGGATACTTAGACTGTTCCGTAGCCTGTAAGAGAGCTGGGATAATTGATTTCTTCTAGGGCTGGAGAGGGGTCCTGAAGAAATGTTTCTTGAATCTCAATGAGTTAGATCGTTTAATATAAAGGTTCTTTTTCATTTTGTTTCTGGCTTGTTCTTCCCCAAAGACCATGTCTGTAGGATTCCAGGCCAGAGCCCACTTGCATCATCACCACCATGGGAGAGACTGACCTTCCACCCCCTCCAGTGCCTAGGAAATTTATGTGGGCAAGATCATCTCACCTGGGACTCTTCTCCATCAAGATGGGTTCTTCCGAGCGGATATTAATAAACCCCTCTGTCCTCCAGCCTCACCCTTCTTCTACCGGGCCACCGGGCCATGGTGTCAGCTCAGCACTGTGTCAGTTCAGCCAGCTCCATCTGAATTCCATCACTGGATTTGCTTTTAGCCATTTGCCCTACTGCCAGGAAAAGCCTTGGATTCTATATCAATAAAGTTTTCTTATACCCTTACTATACGATGGTGATAAAAATTTACGGACATATCTAAATCTCAGTAATAAAGAGTAACAGACTGCGGTTCAAGCTGAAATCCCCCCATAGCGTGGACACATATAGCTTTTCACTTTTGAAGAAATATTTCTCATAATCTGCTTTTTTCCTAGATATATTACCTCACTTCTAATATAATTATCAGAAATACCATTTTTCTTCCAAAATGCATAGTATAAGTAGCGTAATTTGTGCTGAAATAGTGAGGAAACTTCTCAGCATGGGCTTGTTTTTCTACTACTACAGATCATAGTTAATAAAGTGGAGCAGTTCCCGAAAAGGCGGTTTGCAAAGCAGAGAGCAGAATGACAGAAAGCAGGACGGGAGAAGGAAATGTATTCCTGTAGCTCCCTGCGAAGTGGGGGGTGTTGTTTAACACACTGTGTGTTATATGGACATTAAAAGGATGTTCAAACAGTGAGATTTACTCACAGCATATGCTGCTATTTGGAAAATAGCCCGGAATTGACTGAAATTCTGCTGTCATTCCTATGTGTGCAGCACCTATGAATGGAAGTGTGGTGGTTAAACTCATCAACTTGATTAGCTTGGGAGCCTTCCGGGGAATCAGTAGGGCACACTTCTGGACATGCCTAGGTGGGCCATGCAGGTGTGACATTGGAGAATATATCTGGTCCCTGGCCCCTCCCTCTGGGCACAGCTCCCCTGATCTGCAAACTCTCCCTCGTGAGGTTTCTGCCTCAGAGGCAGCTGACCACAGACTGGACCCCCTGACACCATGAGTCAAAAAACATCTCCTTCTTTATGTCTTGGAGCCCAGGATTATGCTCTAAAAGTAGGAAGACTGACCAGTACAAAAGTGTATAAAATCACATTATAATGGAAGCAATGGTGAAGGTGTGTGTGTGTGTGTGTGTGTGAAGACTACACACAATTGATCAGGCTGTTCACACTCATGTACCACAGGAGTCTAGGACTGTGCCTTAGAATTTAAAAGATACCAAGTCTTTGCTCTTTCTTGTCTCTTAGCTGCAAGATATATTGCCTTCTTAGTATCGTAAATGTCTTAAATGTTTAATAATAAGGATATGAGTCAATAATGAAATAGGAATATTCATATGAAAAAGTCATATGTGTTGAAAGGTTCTTTAATGCATTTTTAATTATATACTAAATATTCAAGCTAAAATGAAGAGAAAAACAGATTACAAAACTGCACATACACTATACTGAATATGTGCATGTGTTTGCATAAACAAAGCATGCTTATCTCTAAGCTGATATGCTTTCATGGGATATTTTTAGTATGTTTTTCTGCAGAGTCCATATTGTCTACAGATAGCACATATCAACTTGACAAAGGAAACACAATACCTGATGGTACACGTTTGTAATCGCAGAACTGGAAAGGCTGAAGGAGGAGGATTGCCCTGAGTTAGAAGCCTGCCTGGGCGCCATAGAGAGTTCAAAGCCAGTCTGAACCTACACAGGGAGACCGTGTCTCCAAAACAATTGATAGAGGAAATTAAATTGTAGACCAATGACTACAGACCCATGGGATTACTACAAATGTCTCAGTTCTGGAGCATTATCAAAACACAACAGTTTCTAAGGAATTTCTAAGGAAGGAAATCTCACACCAGAAGAGCTGCTAAGGTTAAAATTGAGAAATCAAGAGTCCGAAGTCATGTTTGCAGAAGAGGCTGTGACTTTGATTAAGCTGAGACAAAGGGGCCCCATCTGAGTGGAGCTGGTACATGTTACAGCATATTTGCACTTCACAGTAGACCTGCTTAGCAATAGACTGCAAAGGGCCCAGATTAAAGATGAAAGATGGAAACAGAGTGCAAGGGAACAGAGAGGAAATGGAAGGAAATAGGAGAGATGTGAGCGCTGCCCTGGGCCTCGGCAGTTTAGATAATCCTGTCTGTGGAACTGGAAAGAGTTGGCTGAGACTTGAAGCCAACTGCTGGGCACTGGATTGAATCACTTTGTGTATGAGAATAGAATACTGAGTACCAACTCTATAGCCAGACGCTGCCCTCAATGCGGCCCCTGTGGTCACACAGTCATCCCTTTGCATGTTTGAATTTCTAATGTGCTCCTTAAAAGAATTTAGTCTGCAGCGATGGGGACTAAACCAAACTCTCTACTGAGAAAATAAGCAATTCTGAGAATAAAATATATATCCAGTGCTATGATCAGGCCCTTGCCTACCTCCACAGAATAAAGGAAATACATTTTCCTCTTTGGGGCAAAGCTAACTCAATAAATTATTGCACTGGAGAGAAATGGCCTTGAAACTTGGTGTGGGGTAGAGAGCACTTATCTGAAAGGATTCCAGGAAGGCCAAGCTTCCGGACCCCTTGTGTTCCTTCTCCTAGATGCAGTTTCTTTTCTCTAACTTCCTGGATTCTTGCCAGGGTTCCTGACTTTCTCCATCAGTCTCCAAGCACTTCCGGTTTGCTCCTCGCTTTGGTGATTTTGCAAAGCGTTGGTTGTGAGGACCCCAGGAGACAGCAAAGACCCAGGGAGCTTTCCCCAGAATGAAGGATGTGGCTGCCAGCCGTCCAACTTTCATGAAGCCGGTTTTGACAACTCGGAGTGTTTTTTGAGGTTTTCATTTTGTTTTGTTTTGTTGCTTTATTTTTATTTTGGACTACTGAGATTATTGATAAGCAACTTCTTATAAATGACGCATTACCAAACCATTGTTCCTGCTGCAGCTTGCTACAGGTCTACTGTTTTTATGTCTTGGAATTAAAAAAGGAACCTCAGTCATGCTAACAGAATTCAGAATGTAAACCACGTTTGAGAACTGACGTAACTGTATTTATGAAAAATATAGATAATGTTGTTTCATGGCAGTGCCTTTTAAGCCATATGGAGCTTACAGCCACAGATTATTTCTTTTCCCATTATTTTTGGAACTTAAGGGGAAAATGTGCATCTGTATAATACAGAGCTAAATCACTCGCTGCTTGCAGACACAGTATTGAGACCTCCACACACAGCGGCCCACACACACGTTCTCCCAAAGTCAGCACATTTTACCTTTCCTCGTCTAGTCCTTTGGCAATTGGGGAGTGGGTTTGAGCCTGAGTAATTCATTCATTAGGAAACATTTTGAGTTTCTGCAACATATCCAGCACCATTTCTGTAAATGTGTGTTTCATCTCTTACCAACTATTTTTTGAGCTCCTTTTTGCATCAGATACTCCTCCCAGGTGTTGAGGGCATAACAGGGAATAAGATCGCTCCAAGGAAGCTTA
Source organism: Dolichotis patagonum (assembly GCA_004027295.1). NCBI lineage: Eukaryota > Metazoa > Chordata > Mammalia > Rodentia > Caviidae > Dolichotis > Dolichotis patagonum. Next base: position 82,744 of record PVJX010004529.1, read on the forward strand.
AAATTCTATTGGGGGAGGCAGCAAATACATATATAAAATACCCAAATTCTCAGGTCTGCGGTGAGATATTAAGATGAGTACTGCTTCCTGTCATGGGTCAGACTGTATGCTTACAAACGCATTATCACAGGACCAGTAAGGTCTCTCCAAGTCCTGTTTTTTTAATGAATGTTATTATTTGGGTAATATTTAAACTTAGTACAATTAGTAGTACCTAGTACCATTAGTACTAAGTGGTAGTTAAGTCCTTTCATACTTAGTTTTAATTCCTTAAAAAATATCAGCTATTTCCTAGCTGTAGAGGTCAGAAAGATCCTTTACAGAAACAGAAATATATGTAGACTAGGTGGGGAAGGGCCACACACACCCACACATACCCCCCTGCTTCGTACCCTGGTTATGAACTGGGTCCCCACACCTTGGCCTGGTGTCTGTCTTCAGGGTCAGGAATCTGCAGCACATGCAGCAGTTCCGCGTCCTTTCCCCTCTCTGAAGTCATGGCAGACCACACACCACCCTTTCAATGGTTCCAGCACGGGCACTGCTTACTCTACCAACTGTCACGGCCTTAGGGTTAGCAACCCTGATGAAACTCTGTAGCTCAAACCCTTCTTCCTCTGCAGCCTCCCTCTTTCAAAAAGAGCAGTTTCCTGTCTGAAGTTACCCAGATCCTTGCTTAACCCCTAAAATCTAAGCAGTCATCTGGTGAACTCCCCTTCCTGCTCCCCTCTCTTCCGCCCTTCTGTCCTCATGGCCTCCTGCGGGCCCCAGCACAAGGCCAGCTCACGAGGATTCCACCCTGCTGTTTGTGAGGATCCAGGACCTTGCAGAGCACAGGCATCACTCTGCTTCAGATAGAAAGAATAGGGGTCACGGCGTTCTGCACATGGCCCCGATTCAGACACTTAGCATGTGTGACCCTGGCAGCATTCTTACTGCTCAGGGCCTTGGTGCCTACTCCCGTCCCATGGGATTCATAGCGATATCTAACGTGTACATCTGCTCCGATAACTAAATACTTCCTAGGTGTCCAGCCACAGTTGTCAATATCGAGCCATTATCTTACTGGAATTTGTTTGATACGCTGAATAGATGCTTCCTTCAGATCCTCGTAGATGGCAATCACAGCCAGTGGGCAACAAGACCTGAAATGACAAGAACTCAGAGTGAAGCCCACTTAGCGTTCTAGGAGCATTTTTCCACCTGGTATGTTCCAGCTTCCTCAGTGTTGCCATAGGGCAGCTTCTTCCTCGTTATTTTCCTTTTTTGAAACTGCAAAAATTAAGATTTCATTTACACATGCAGAACTTGAACTTTGTGTGTGTGTGTTTATTTTGCAAAGATAACTGAGTTGAAGGGATTTTTCTCTGTTCACCTCCCCTCCTCAAAAAAAAAAAATTCATCAAAGAGAACAAATAAAGAATACCCAAAGGGATCATGAATTCTAATGTGTGTGAATCTTGGACTCAGGACTCTTATTACCACATCCGTCCAGGTGATTATAGTGAAAGGAAAGGAAAGTATGCCACGCAGAAGGGAATTCTTTTTTATTTGACACTGAAGCACGTTCTATATAGAAATTTTCTTTGTGAAAGGCATTTGCATTAAGAAGGTAAAATATGCAAGCCATTTTGGGTGAATTGTTAAAAATCTGAAATGGCATGAGCTTTGCATTTTAAATCAAAATATGTACAGTCTCCTTAAATAGCCAATGACTGCAAGACGTATTTCCCCTCTCAGAGTCTGAGAAACTCCTCACTCGTGTGAGGGCCCAGACATCTCTTCCCGCTTGCATTCTTCCTGCAGCTCAGCTGCATCCGTGCTCTGTGGGCACCCTTAGTCCTCTGTGTCTGCTCGCCTGTGACTGGATTCACTGTTTACCGGCATCTCACTATGGTTTCCTCAGGTATCAAACCCTTGTCTTAAAATATATTCCCAGGGCTCTCCTTGGCTATGGGGCAGCAGTAGGTACTTAAAAACGAAGAGCAGGAGGATTATTGACAGTAAGCCATTGCCTTCCAACGGGTAAGAAATGTAGAGGGGCCTGGACAGGGTGTTGTTGAACTCTGCACAGACGTATTTATGTGGGTAAGTGATGTGCCAGTGAGAAGGCTGGCTAAACTCGGGTTTGTGTGTCCTTCCTGCCTGCTAGAACCCCTAGTGTCTGAGATTCAAGAGGAGATGTGAAATACAAGACTGCACCCTGTGTCCTACTGACTCTTGACTCTGTTCCTTCCTCGACTCGTTGCTCTTTTTGGCCCGTTATGGAACTCCAAGCCCAGACCTCTCACCTTCTGCCAGCATTTCTGCAGCTTCAGGCAGCACTGCACATATGTGTGTTGAGAAGTGTTTTAGGTCATCTCAGAGGTTTCAGCTGAACGGCTAAGCAGCAGCCGATCTGACTGTGCGTGTGTTGTGGCTTATATCTAGGTGCTCCCGAAAGCCTCATCTGCTCAGTAGGTGGGACTTACAGGAAGTGACTGGATCGTGGGTGTGCTGCTCACAGTGGGAGGTGGGTCACTGGTAGAACGTAGCCTCGAAGAGTATTTCTGCTTTCTTACTCCCATCATCCTTCTCCGCTTCCTGCCATCCACGCCATGGACTGTTTCTCCTCTGCTGTGTCCCTCTGCCACATCACCCTGCCTCAGAGCCAGCTGACTACAGACTGAAACCCTGAAACCTGGGCCAAAAGAACCTTTCCTTCTTAGAGTTCAGGGTGTCAGTCACTGTGTCTCAGCAATGAGAAAGTCACTAAAATAACATGATTTCTGAATTTCTAGTCTCCTGATATTAGCCCAGGGCCCCGACTTGCCGTGACAAACTTAAGTCTGAGGTGAAAACCTTAACAGGTGTGAGCTCCTGCTTCTGAGAATTTTGCAAGGGGGGGATGTTGGCCAAAGTCATCGCCCTTCCCAGATCTCAGGGTTTGTTCAGTTAGTGAAGGTTATCATCAGAAGTTGGAGCTCGTTGCTCTTCCCCCCAGATATCTTCCAAGGTTATGAGTAATTAGTGACAGAGGATAAGGGAGCATCCAACATCTTTCAGACTGTTGTTCAGAAGCTCTGAGGAAACTGGCTGGGAAATTCATAGTTAGTAGTTGATAATGGGCCAATGAAAACTAGCAAGACTTAAGGGGCTCATAAAAAGCAGTTGCTAATGGAACAAAGTTTCACTATTGTGATGAAATTTTCTCTCTCTGTTAGCTCTTTAGGAGGGGTCAGGAAAACACTATTATTTTTCAAAGTTGGTATTGACAAATTTTTATTTCCTGTATGTGTAATACTATCACATAAGTAGGCAGTAAGGCTAGAGGAAAAGGATCAGTTTTTGTGAGTTTGGTTCTGTTTCTATTTTTTGTACTGCAGGACATTAAGAAATAGTGTAGAGCATCCTTTCTTTGAATATCATTTAACAAAGGGCCTAAGCATGTCCTGCAGAATTCAATTATGCTTCTGGACTGAAATCCCAGATCTCTTAACCAAGAGCATGACTGAGGCAGACTCTATTTTCCATCTGAAAGATGGGAGAATACCTGCTTGTTTGTAGTGAGCTGGAGATTGATGGAATTAATCTCTTGAAAGCCTTAGAACAGTGCCTGGTGTGTCACACAAGCCAGAAGCTGTGTCTCTAGCAGGTAACATTTCCCTCTTGTTGGAGTCTATTTTCTCTTCCAAGGTTTTGCTGGGCATCTGCTCAGTATGGACCTGGTACAATGTCTGCTCTAATTCCTGTCTATTCTTTCTTAATTGAGTTGATTCTCAAGGTTAGTGCATCCTCACTGATTTGTCCTCGTAGAGGCAGAGAAGTCTAGAGAGTATTTAAACCAGGAGAAACAAGTCTGGTTCTAGTCTAGCCTGTAGCTTGACCCAGTCCTCCCTGGGCTTTAATCCTTTGCCTATAAAATGAGAGTCATTCTGTTGGTTCTCTTTCAGTGCTTGGATTAACAACAACAAAAACAACAGCAACAACAATGACAACAGGAAGCATAGTTATTTATACATGTGAAGAGTCAATAGGTTCTCCGTAATTGAAATAAGACCATCCTGAAACACAAGCCCATTTGTCTGAAAAGCCTTCCAGTCTGAGTCAAGGAGATAGGGCCCTGACCCAGGCATGCAGACCTCTGACCAGGGAGTCAGTAACGGACCGCCTGGGAGAACATCAGAGGCTGGAGCAGCAGCCCCATTGGCTGGTGCCATGGCAACCCTTGTGGAAGAGACTTGCTTGTGGCTGTGTCTACACAAACCCCTGAAAAGTAAAACATTCAATCAATGAGTTGCATTGTCCACTCCACACTTCAATGGATCAATGTGGCTAATCTCGTCCCTGAATTAATTGGGTCACTTTTCTGGGATGTAGCTGCAGGGATTTTGTGTGTTTTTCCTATTATAGAAATCGCAGAGTTAATCTCCAGTCTGTATTTAGCTTCACGTTTGACCTCTGTGACCTCTCTGTGTTGGAAAGGGCAGGAGGAGGAACAGGACTGAATGTGAATAAACTCCAAAGCAAGCGGAGGGTGCAGCTGGCATTGAGGGACTGCTGTGACATGGAACAGCTTCTTGGGAAACCTTGGGCAGGTTTACGGAGTATGAGTATCACTTTTCCGTCTCTAACCTGTGGCTAACGATACCTTCTTTTCAGAGTTGTTTTGAAGACCCAGGTGGTGCTGGGTGTAAGCAGGCTTTAGGCACAGTGCAGGCTGATAGAGAAGCAGGCACCGTCTGTTCATCTGGGTTGTGGTGCACAGGGAGGGAGATGTGGCATTGCTGGAATTGGATCCAGGGGCCAGGAGGGCTGTGAGCCGGTGCCCTTGGAATAGACCTGGCTGGAGAGAAACCCAGTGGAGGCAACCCCAGCCCTTTCTGTGGGGAGAGTTGTTTTCAGTAAGTGATGCCCTGGCAGAAAGAGCCTGGCAACAAGGCCAGACACACAGGGGTGGTCAGAAAGGTGTGATGAATGATTCAATTTAAAAAACGTGTTGCAGTCAAAGACGAGTTACCATTAATCCTCTTCAAGATGTGGCCCCTCCCTTTGAACGCGCCCATCCCATCCTTCTTGTCACTTTCTGAATCTGTTCTTTCCTGAGGGCCTTTCCGAGGTGTAACAAAAAAAAAAAAAATACCATGAATGGAGCTGCTGAGTGTCATGCAGAGGAAAGGCTGGCTGGCTCATAAGCATGACACATGGTGTCCTGGTCACCTTGTTCACCTGAACTGGCCCTGTGTGACTTCTGGCTCTTCCACAAAGTCAGAATGACGAGAGGCATAAATGGTCTAACTCAGTGCAGGACCCCAGCCACTATAGCAGCTAAGACACTCACGAGAGAGGACTCCAGAACTGCTACAGAAAGCATGAAGAAGGATGGGATGCGGGGGAGAGGGTTTGGAGTGGAATCAATGGCGATGTGTCTTTTACTGTGATTTAAAAAACAAAAAATTTAAACACACACTGTCACCCCTATATGTTAGTCATCTATCAGAGCCCAGGTATGAGGAAATAGTCTCTGGTCCTAGATAAAATGAGCGAATAAGGACAGTGTAGTCCAGTTTCATCCAACTACTTTTCTTTCTTTCTTGTTTTAATCAGCACTCCGCAAAGTGTGGCTTGCACTCCAGCAATCAGTCTTAATCACGAAAAGTGTTCAAAGGCAGATATAGTCACCATGTGATTTAAAACCTTGGGAAGGGGTCAGGGGGCTTTTTCCCCTCAGTACTGGGGATTGAACCCAGGAATACTCTACAACTGAGTTATTATCCCCAAACTAGGGTTTTTGTTTTTTGAGATGAGGTCATGCTATGTTACCAGGCTGGCCTCAAACTTGCAATCCTCTTCTCTCAGCTTCCTGACTAATTAGGGTTACAGACATTTCCCACTATGCCAAGGCCAGGAGTCTCTCTAACAAGTCACCCTGATGATTTGGTTACTCCTTAGTGTCTGAGAAATAATGACATAAAAGACTGCTTCTTAGTCTAAACTTGAGACAGTGAGCAGCCTTTTTAAAACAAAATGATGAAACTAAATGAATGTTTGCCTCTGATAGTTGTATCATCTTCATTTGAAAAGAAAAATAAGATTCGGCACCTTATGTCTTTATTTATTGGCCTGGAAAATCTAAAGGTCAAGAGAAGTTTTGCTTTAAGCTTTCCAAAGCTTAAAGTTTATTATGTTGATGCCATATGTCTCCCCATTCATATTCTACCTGCTGGTCAATATAGGAAGGCAAAGGTCACAACATGTTTAAGAAAAGGGGTGACAGTGACAGTAAAACCAGAGGACTTGCAGTATGACAGCAAGATCTGAACTCTGCACTTGCGACCTGGTCCCAGCAGGTCATAACACAGTGACACTCATCTTTTACCCAGACACTAACCTGCTAATGTCATCAAAGCCTGCACTAACTTCCGTATGAGTCTCTTTCCTGTCAATGTGACAAAATATCAGACATGATACCTGCACTTTAAGGAAGAGAGATTTATTTAGGCTAAGAGCTGTAGTGGGTTCAGTCCATCTTCAGCTGGTTCCAAGGTAGAAATGACATAACAGAAAGCTTTGGTAGATTGGGTCAGGGATACAGTTCAGGGGCACAGCACCCACCTGGCAAGCATGAGGTTGTGAGTTTGATTCCTGGTACCAAAAAGAAAAAGCTTCGGTGGAGGAAAGCTGCTGAACCCACAGCAACCAAGAGGCAGAGAGAGAGAGAGAAGGGAAGAGCCAGGGACAAGAACACACCCTTCTAGGTCACACCCAAAGCTACCACCTCTTCTGATCAGGCCTCACCTCTGAACAGCACATTTACCCATGAACTCATCAATGGGTTAATCTACTTATTGATACTATAGCACCACGACCAGAAGCCCAACTTCTGAACACATGAGTCTTTTGTGAGGGACACTCTAGCTCTAAACCAAGAGCAACCTAAGGAGGTCACAGTGTCCCATACCTACCCACCCTGTGCATGTACAATGAGTCTGTTGGGTTTTTCTTCTAATGGGTGTGACCTGACACCCTTGCATGTGCCAGGCAGGAGAGTCCCCAAGTTTGGAAGAAGTGAGAGCCCAGCTGCTCATACCTGTTGGTGGTGGAGGAATAAGAAGACCTGCCTAAGAATTTACCCTAATCCCTCCCAGGGCTTGGTCTTATTGAATCAGTCCTCCCAGTGATGCCACTAAACTCCTCCTTCAAGTAGCTCACTTTGCTCTTTACAGCAAGGCAAAGGAGACTCCTCATAAGTTTAGGGGACAGGGTAAACAATAACTAGTATTTACAGTTGAAAGTTTAAGATGGGCACACAGCCTCTGGTTCCTTATTGATCCAGGCATGGGTTATTTTTAATAAGCAAACCAGCCAGCCGCGCTGAGGTGCCGAGTGTTCCTCTCCCCACTCCATCATCCTGACAGCACACCGTGATCTCTGGGTACAAACAGCAATAAATTAGAGGGTGCTGGTTATGGCCGAGTAGTTACTCTTGCCTTTAAAAAAAATATCTGTTATTTGTGCAAATATTATTTCACGTTAGATTTTTTTTTTTACATCTAGGGATTGAACAGGTTCTGAGGTACCTGTCTCAGCTTCCCTTCTCTAAAGTGTGGCAAGAATGAGCTGCTACAGGATAAACCCTAACCCGACTTCAGATGGGTGACGGCTGACTGGTTGAGTGTCTTCGTGGATTTCCTGCTGCTATAACAAAATACCCTGGCTGTTTATAAAGGTCAGAGGTTCCTCTACCTCACAGTGTTCTCCACCAGTAACAGCACTTTGGTTGCCTCCCAACATGGCAGTCAAGGCCAGAATGGAAATAGCAGCACCCAGAAGGGATCACAGATTGAGGTCAGAGGTCACAGGGGCTCAGGGGTCAAGCTACCTCTTCATTAAAAGCCACACTCAAGGGAAAGTAGGCAGGGTTCCCAGAGCGCTACACTAATTTCTGCTGAGGATACATCCTTCCCCATGTGACCTAAGACCTCCCGAGGGGCTCCTTTTCATGTTGTTCAGTGTTTAAATTATTTAATTTTTATTAGTAAATTTTTTAGTATATGATGATTGCATTCATTGTGAGGAGTTGGTACCCAGAACATCTCAATTCTTTTTCAATTCCTTTCTCTCCTTCCTGCTCCCCACTCCCTCCATCTCTTGGTCCCATTCACATTTGCAAAAGATCCATCTCCCTGTTTACTATTATGTGACTTTTACTTTGCTCTTTGTTTATACTTTGGGCTTCTTATATAAAGAGAAATCATACAGTATTGAAGCTTGTGGGTCTGATTTATTTCACTTCACGTTATGGTGGCAAGGTACCTCTACTTTCCTGCAACTGCCTTAAGTATGTCTTTCTTTGTGGCAGAGCAGTACTCCAGTGTGTGTAAATACCATGTTTTCTTTATCCATTTATCTACTGATGGACATAGAGGCCACATTCCAGATTTAGTTATTGTGAGTTGTGTTTCTATAGATGTGTATTACTCTAATATGATTACTTTAACTCTTTCAAAAAAGATACCTAGAAGGCAAATAGCTGGCCAAATAGAATTTCTATTTTTGGTTTGTTTGTTAGTTTAGGAATCTCCGTGCTGATTTATACAGGGGTTGTACTTGTTTAATTTCCTATCAACAATGTAGACAGGTTCTTTTTCTATCACATAAGCCCCATTGTAGTCAGAATTTGCAAGGAAAACAATTTAATACAGGACACATAATTAATAGTATTATTTGGTAATAGTCACCCAAAAAGTCAAATACAAAAACAGTGCGGGAAATCTGTCCACATATTAAAGACCCAAAGAATCCAGCTAAGGTTCTGGGTCCCATGGCAATATCCTGCATAAGTCCAGCTGAAAACCTAGAGCCCATGGCAATATCTGATGCAAGTCTGTGTCATGGATCTGTGCTGGGAAGGCCCTAAGGTCAGTGGCAGAAGCTAGAAAGTCTACCCTAGAAGGATGAAGGGTCTGTGCCAGCAGGCTGAGGGATCTGCACTGGAAGTGACACTTAAAATAAGGACTAGATTCTGGCAGCAAGATGGCAGATAGATAAGTAGCAAGGTAAAGAACCTCTCTGAGAGAAACAGCTCAGATGCTAGAATTTAACACCATGGAGAAGACCAGATGAAAAGAGAGGGATTCTCACAACCCAGGAAGAAACTAAGGAAAAAGAAAAAGAAAAAGAAAAATGTGGGCAGAAGGCTGGAGCCAGATGCGCTCTCATTGGAGCCAGTGCTACTCACGGTCACGCTGAAGTTGGGGGTTGGAGAGCCGTCAGCCCTGGGCGGGAGGATGAATCACAATGGAGAACTGAGCTGGTGTAGAGATCTTCACTGGCCCATGGTGAGTGCTATGAATTTGGTCCTTCCATGGGAAGGGATGACCAGCTGGGTGACATCTGGGAACACGCAGGATTGGCCTGAACTCAAAACTGCAGTGGCTTCAGGTGCCCACTCCTGGTGTGGAGCAGATTGGTGGGAATGGTTTGGGTGCTCAGGGGTGGGACCCAATAGCCAGGGATGAACTTGCCTCTAAATTTGTCATGAACTGGTTCTGTCCATGTGGCACACACTAATATGGTGAAGGGCCCCAGAAGTTGACTGGCTCAGAGGGGAGGGGCCAGCCTTTACTGCCCCTGCTCGTACGTCAGTGATCAACAGCAAACTGAAGAGGGCAGCAATCCCTAGCCAGCACACTTCAGAGTAACTGGAACCAATACAGACAGGGCCTGGGACCTCCACTATACAACTGTCTAGAGAAAATCAGAAACATGACAAGAGAAAGAAACAAGAAAAAATCTCCAGCCACCAACCCAGGGAATATGGGTTCAGGAGAGTTAAATACAGAAGAGATCGAGGGCGGCAAACATGCAATATCAGAAACGGTATCAGCTGACATAAAGAATTATCTTTGTGACATAGAAGAACTCAAACAGAAATACTAATACAAGTAAAGCAAGATATAAGAAGATAATAAAAGAAATGCTAAGCACCTCTCAAGAAGACACAGATGGAAGAATAGAGGAGCATGGAAAAAGGAGGGAAACCTTCGATGAAAAAATATAAAAAAAACTAATACATGAAACTGATTCAAAGAGATTACCAAGAAATTAAAAACTCCATTGAAAGATGGCAAAATGCTTGAAAGAAACTAAAGATACATTATCAAAACTTGAAGACAGGTTTGCAATGTGTGATCACAAAAGGAAAGATCTCTTAAAAATAACAAGGGAATAGGACGTAACAATACAAAGGCTAGAAGATGACAAGAGGATCTATAACTTAAGAATAAAAAATGTGAGTGAAGAAGTAGGGATAAACACAAATGAAATACAAAGGCTATTCACAGAAGTAATTAAGGAAAACTCCCAAACTCCCAAGCATAGGAAAAGGAAATTATATTCAGATAAATGAGGCATACAGAACTCCAGCCAGCTATAACCAAAACAGATTAACACTCAAACATATAGTAATCAAGAGCCCAGAAATCCATCACAAGAACAGAATATTAAAAGCTGTCAGAGAAAAGAAACAGATCACCTATAAAGGAAAACTTATCAAAATCATGACAGACTTCTCGACACAAACCATCAAATCAAGAAGAGCTTGGAGTGAAGTATTCCAAGCCCTGAAAGAAAATAACCTCCAACCCATATTGATGTACCCTGCAAAACTATCCCTCAATATTAATGGAGAAACAAGATGCTTCCATGACAAAGAGGAACTGCACAAGTTCGTGACCACCAATTCAACCCTACATTCTACATACAACTGAAGGACATTCTAGAGAGAGAGAGAGAAAAAAAACCCAGGGTTTCAGGAACAGTGGCAGAGAGGCCTCAGTGAATGGAGCAGACAGTGGAATGAAGGGGAAAAGTAGACAACCAATGGCAGAAAAATAGCATAGCAGAGATGAGGCAGAGAAGGTTGGCTATAATCTCTTAACATAGATGGCCTTGATACACTAACAAAAAGAAACACAGGCAGAGTAGATCAGGAGATAGGGTCTATCGAAATGCTCTGTATAAGAAATATAATGAACCTGAAAGAGGGTTTATGGACTGAAAGTCAAAGATGAGAAAATAATGCTCTATGTGACAGGGAACCAGAGGGAAATAGGGGCAGCTTGTCCAGCAGCTGCAGATAGGTTGGAGAGACATGACACTTCTGTGCAGTGGAGAACTACTCAGCTATAAGGAAGGAAAACCTTGAGGCTTTTGCTGGCAAAGAAATACAACTTAAGATCAAGCTCAGGGTTAAAAAGATTCTGAACCACTTAGGTAAATAGCAGGTTGCCTCTCTAATCTCAAAACTAAAGGAGTTAGTGGGACCCAAAATGTACAATGCAC
>PVJX010004530.1:0-93876 GCA_004027295.1 Dolichotis patagonum
ACAGTAGAGTTAGTTCTACATTTTGGCTATGTAGAATAATGCTGCTATAAACATAGCTGTATAAGTATTCAAATCCCTGCCTTCAGTTCTTTTGGGTATATTCTCAGAGGTGGAATTAATGTATTGTATGGTAATTCTGTATTTACCGTTTTGAGGAATTCTTACACTATCTTATAGGAGCCTATACTATTTTACCTGCCTACCAGCAGCACGCAAGTGTTTTAATTTCTCCACAACCTCATTAACACCCGTTATAAATACATGAGTTCTATATGTGATACCTTTCTCCTGATCTTGGGACAACAGAAGTCTAGCTCTCTGGTCTTCAGCCTCCAGGAATTATCTTTCGTCTTACCTGGTTATGAGGCTTTTGAACTTGAACTAAGACATGCTACTGGCATCCTAGGGTCTCTAGCTTTTAAAGATGACTTGTCATGGGTCTTCTCAGCCTCTGTAATGCATTTGCTAGTTTCCCTAACAAATAGCTTTTCATGGGTCTATATCTATATCTGGGCCTGTATTTTTTAAATATATAATTAAGTTTATTAGTACATTTTAGATATACATAATGATCATATTCATCGTAAGGAATTTGTGCCAGTACATGATATATTCTGATTTCTCTATTTTCCCCAATCCTCTCTCCTCCCTTCAACCCATCTTCCCCACCCTATTTACAAAGCTTTGTTTTTAAAACTTGTTTTCCTCCCTTCCTTTCCTTTCTTTCCCCCTTTACCCACCCTAGTTTTTATTTCTTTTTGAACAATTTCTTCCCATTTTACAATGTCTATTGTACATTTTGGTCCTTATTCACTCTTTTAGTTTCTCACACCAGGACAACAATGTGATGTTGACACGCATCAGTCCGATTTATTTCACTTAAGAGTATTTTCTCATGTTGCATATTTTTCTGGAGAACCTTAACTAAGACAGTGGTCTTCCTCCAGTTTGACACATACACTTCCATCCTAGTGGGGTGTCTGAATAAGGCAGACGGCGTTGGTACGGGTTGGGCTTTAAAATGTGGTTACCTATCAGTATTTGACAGATACTAAACCTTGAGAGTTTAAGAAATTTATCCAAGGTTTCATAGGCTTCACATTTTGGAACCAGGATTTATAGAGCCCTTAAAATGATTCTACTGACACTGAGCTTTGTTGTAGCCATTCAGTAAATGTTGAGTGAAGGAGTGACAGTGTCTTAGTTCCTTTTCTCATTGCTGAGCCTAAATACCCAACACCCAAAGTGAATGAAGGAAAGGTTTATTGTGGCTCACAGTTTGTAGAGGGCTCAGACTGTAGCTAGCTGGCTCCAAGGCAGGGTGGCATGGCAGAGGGACTTTGCAGAGGGGAAGCAGTTCATGGCAGGGAGAAGGCAGCAAGGCAGCAAGCAGCAAGTGACAAGGGACAAGTAACCCTCTTTCTATCCCTTGTATTATGTCTGCCCTTAAGGTGGATACAACTCACACCCAGGGTGCAGAACCATTAACTTAGCATCATATCATGAATCAATCCCAGCCTTTTACCCCTGATCTCAGCATTATCCTTAATCCAGCCACCTCCAAAAAGCCACACCTCAGACTGCATGAGGCTTTGGGGGACATCGAGACACAGCCATAACATAGACTGATTATAAACCTTGGTGTAGTGTGAGACCAACGATCAGCCAGCTATGCTTGAAAAGAAGTTACATTCTAAGGCTTCTGTTGCTGAAAAAAAAAATTTCTAGGATGGAAATGGCCTTGTTATATCTTATGTTTCTAGTTCCATACATTTGAGCCCAACTTCTGATGGGGGATGGGATTAGTGTGGAACAGTGAAGATTTTTTTAAAAAATCTTTTTCAGTTTAAGTTTCTTTTCCAGAAGGGAAAGTTCTCATATAACAAAGACTGTGATATGTGTTAAATCCTTTTTTATACTTAGTATTGTTTCTCACATTGCTAGCAAGAAGAAAACAGGTGCTGGGAAAACTTCAGTTTGAGGAACACAAAAGAAATGGAATTTCCTTGGAATTCTTCTCTGTTTACATTTTATAAACTCCCATGCCTTGACATACTGGGGTTGACAAAACTGAGAAGCAGAAAAGCCAGCTTAAGCAATAGCATGAGTATAAATGTTTCAGTGTTTTCCACTGATTATTGGAGAAATCATCTTTTTATCAGCTAGTAGTCTTTTCCTAGTACATGAGTGATTTTGTGATTGACTTTAAGCCTTCTGGCAAACAAACCTTCCTTTATTTAAAGAGGAATTTACATGGTACAAAGCTATATCAGCTTTTTCTTCTTGCCATTCATCATTCACTATACTTGAGTCCACAGAATTTTATTCTCTGTTTAGTCCATTAACACAGGGAAGCCACTGGTCACAGAGTTTCCTAATTCTTGTGCCCTTATGAGCCAGCCCAAGCCAGTCAGCAGTCTCTGAGACTCTTGAAAAAAGAATACACATGTTGTGTCTGAAAGAACACACTCTTACCTCTTTTAAAAATTCTGAAGGGGCTGTCTTGACTCTGAGCACACAGAATTGGATTTATTGTCACTTAAATGAGTATAGAAATTTTGTTCTATGGATGATCTGGTTAAAGTTTCTCCTGAGTTGTAATACTTCAAACATTTAGGATTCTCATTTAATGTTCTTTTTGAAAAATTTTTTGTGGGCAATAAATACAAGAGAAATGTTGCAAATTTTGACACAATAGCAAAACCAGTCCTTCTGATTTAACCTTAAGAAGCATGGCTTTTATGTGATTTATGCGTTCTTAAGACTTCTTTCTGGGCCTAAGGAATTCCCAAATAATGGTTTCTCCTCTATTGTTAGGCAGCCAGGAAACCTTGAGTCAAGTGGCTCAAGTAGTTATTTGGATAACTAAGCTCACCGGTGAGTTTAGTGATTTACATATTACTTTTCTAGCAGTAGAAACCTTTGATATTAATAAGAAGATTTCTTCTGTATATGAATGAGAGAAAAGTCACCTCTAGGGTGCATCTTGTCAAGTTAAAGAGAATGGAATATTTGTGGGCTGCATTTATGTCTAGCATATACTGTCCAGGTTACCCAAATTATTGTAAATCACGGAGGGGGAACTCTTAAGAGCCTTATTTCCTCAGATACCTACTGCAGCATAGTTGATGCTTCATAAATTTTTTTGCTGGTTATGTTCAACCCTGTCCAAAAGAAGTGTTTGCTTCAAGAGCTTCTGTTAGTTAATTATTAAATGTTGTAATAAAGAAATTGCACTGGAGACTTAGAAAAGTGTTTCAGCAGTTTTGAAGATAATTTATCCTTTGGTTTCTGAAGTTTATAAATCCAGTAGAAAGAAGCCTGCTTAGATAAGTTAGATCCAAGATATTTAAAAAGTGAGGAAATTTGGGCAAATTGATTATATATACAAAATCCACATGAAATTTCTAATTCAATATCTCTTGATCCTTTGTAAATGGAATTTGTGTTTATAAACATAGATGCACATTCAAAATACATAGCTAACAAATTACTAATTTGGAGTATATCAAATGCTTAGAATTAATTTTTTATCAAAACATTGCTTCATGTCATCTCAAACTGTACTGCCAAGTGTTTATCTAGTTAATGAGTTAAAGTTGTACTTTTAAGGTCTGTGAGTTACACTTCATTCTTGAATAGCACTGAGCTTTTTTTTTTTTAATACAATAATATTTAGCCTAATCCTTCCTTTCACACTTGAGTTTGCAGAAAGTAGTCAGGTGGCCTGAGTTGGAAGGGAGCCACAGAGGCCATCTAGGCTACCGGTTTCTCTACCTGCTCACATGGCTGGTTGTTGACATTTTTGGGAATACAGTTTGTGCCTCTTGCCTGGAGAGGAGGAATGTCTCTTCTCTTCATCCTTTAATTCATCTTCTAATCTGTTTGTCAAGTATTGGGCTTTCACTCTGGTTTCTTCTGATTTCACCTTAGCTCTTTCCCCAGTTAGCTTCCTTGAATGATGCGACTGGGGGAGATGAATGGTTAGTGGTTGAGAGAAGGAAACTACTGAAGGCAAAAGAGAACACATGAGAAAGGTTTCCTGGGCTTTTCCAACTGGAATCTAACTAGTGTTATAGTTACAGGTTGATTTATCTTGCTTTCAAACAATGTGATATAATTCCCACAGGCTTAATTAATAATCCTTTGTTTTTTTTTTAATAATAATAATCAGTAATACTAGTACCAGCCAAATAACAATTACAGTGATACAAACAATAATAGCAATCATAATGAGTCAAGAGGTTTTAATACATTGTTTCTTCAACGCTCATGAGAACACTGAGAAGGTAGGCTTTATTATGAACTTCACTTTATAGCAGAAAAAATTGAGACTTAGAGAAGTTAACACCTGATGTTTAATAAAATGATGCTCTTTTCACTCATTAGAGCTTGGACTAAATGTACTATTTATCCTTTTTAAAATAGGTAGTTAGAAGAAAACATATAGAAATGTAGTTTGCTTATCATTCTGCGCTATATTGTGGAAACAGACCATTAATGTGAAATTCATTAGAATAATGGAATAGAGACTTTTGATATTCATACTTTCTGGAGTCCTAGAATCCTAGTTCTTTTGTTTCCCCAAATAGGTTTTTGAAGCTTAAGAAATCTGACTCATTAATATAGCAGTCCCTGCATTCTGAAATGAACTTATTTGATAGCTGTTAATCCACAAGAACTGGAGATTTTCCTCAGTGGTTTTTCACATGTTTGTGTCCACCTCCCCCTTAAAGGAGTTCCTCTGTCTGTCGTCTGTGTCTCTGGGGTCCATCTGACCATTGCTGGCCTGCGTGTTGTACACTGAAGACCACTGAACACATCCTATTGTTACCACTGCTGAAAGTCGTTCCGTTCTCTAGAGTAAAGCTATGCTGTCGCAAATCCAAATGAAAACCTGAGTGAACAGGAATTGTTTTCTAATCAAAAGAGGCAAATCATTAACGAATTAGAACCAAGCACAAAGATTTCCTAAGCATGTTCTGGGGGTAATGTCAACTGAGTTTTGTTTTTACCTGTGTGGGCCTGGTAGTGGGTGCTTACCTGAGGAGTCATGACACCGAGACCTGGATGGCAGGCCATCAGACCTGGGACGCTCTCCTTTTCTCTGTTACTTAGGTGAAGACACTGAGTAGCTGTCTGCTTTGGAATTGTTTTCAAGAGTAGTGCGAGCGTCTTTTTGTTATTTCTCTCACTTTCAGCCGAAGATCCTGTCAAAAATTAATACATTGATCTGTTGACTAAGGCAAGGTGGTAAAAATATTTCACCAAAGGTTGAGACAAGTACTGACTGCTGTAAGCCTTTGCTTTTAGTCATAAAGGAAGAATTTAACACTTTGGACATTTGAAAGAGAATGAAATGTATAGAAAAGGAAAAATGTATATAAAAAGGAGAGAGGAATAACAGGATAGTACTATCTAGCCAGCATGTTATCAAGTGGTAAATGATGTAGCAGCAGTTTTGGGTAACTGGAGACATCTCCCAAACAAGATTTCTCTGAGGTAACTGTAGTTATGATAAGAAACGTTCATGCCCAAGTAAGTTTGTGAAATACTGATTCTTCCATACACTCCTTACAAATTTACAGCTAATGTTTATTTTATTTTATTGTATTTTATGTTATTTTATTGTATTTTATTTTATGTTATTTTATTTTATTGTATTTTATGTTATTTTATTTTATCTTATCTTATCTTATTTTTTTATCGGTACCAGGGATCGAACTCATGACTGCGCACTTGCAAGGCAGGCACTTATGCCACTGAGCTAAATCCCCAGCCCCAGCTAAGAACCTGCAAATCCTTATAATAGAAACCATGCTCAGCTTAATTTAAGCTAGAGTTCCCAAATTCGTTTGAGGTGGAATGTTTCACAGCAGTCTCAAAAAGTGTGAGTCCAGAATCTGAACTGGTGATTAAGGATCCTGAGGATAAGGCAGCTGCACCGTAGCTTCGCAGAGTTGAGGAGAGATGGGTAGGGAATTTGGCATTTGGGTCAGGTTGTTAGGAGTAGTTAAGGAGTTAAAAAAATTGGCAAGGTATGAATCTAGAGAGGAACAGGGATGGCAAAAGTGTAAAGTGAGGAATGACCACCAGGCCTGCCACTGAGCCTGGTGCTCAGTAAATGTTCACTGAGTGAATATGTGAGTGAAAACTTGATTTCCCAGGAAAGATACATTATAAAACAGAAGTTTAAAGGTCAAGAGAGTCAGTGAATCACAGAATAAAGCACTTCAAGACAACCCCTTTAAATAGCTTGAGCATTCAAGCCACTGAACAGGCTATAATTATAAGGGGTCTGTTCTTTATATCATTATTTTAAAAGGAATCCTATTTCTTTTATTGAGAATTTATTGTTATAGAAAGCCTTTTATTTTGATTCATTTTTATAACTGTCCAGGAAAATATTTTACCCAAAAAGAAAAAGAAATATTTATCTACGAGTGAACGAAGAGGCATTCTAGCTGGTAATGTTTCTTGGCAAAGAAATTTATCCTGAATTTCATACCTAAGCATAATAAGGAACAAATACATTTCAATATATAAAAGTCTGACAGGTTTCTGAGTAGAATATGTTTCAGATTTCCTGTCTCCAAGAATGCTTGTTTTGACACCACACTATCTCTGTTTTGTAAGATACTAGAAATGAGTGAGATGGGACAGTCTAGCTTATTTTGTACATGTGAAAGCTCTCTTGTTTGTGCTTTTGCTTAGGTATGTGTAAAAACCAGCGCATGACCTACTTTCTACCCGGGAGGTTAGTATCACCAAAGCTCCTTGCTTTTTACCACATTTTTGGCCTTTTCCATTCCTGCCTGGCTCCACAGCTCTCTCAGGTTATTCTTCTCAGATGCTATTTCTACTGTGTCTACTCTGTCAGGGACCCATGTTTCCTAGGAAGTCTCCCCAGGAGGCCCCGAATCATCTACTATATCACACATTCCACTCTTTCTAACCTGCTTTTACTTCTGGAAGGCACAGTATTAGTATCTTACTTACGTGTTTAGTGTTTTCTATTTGTTTAGTTTACTACTTCTGGTTTTTAATTTTTTTTCCTAAGAAAGTAAGGTCCTAAAGGTATTAGTTTATTTCAATGGTTCTCAACCATTGCAAATGAGAATCAGTTGGAGAGTTTTTAAGCAATGTCCATGCATGTGTTACTTTGTAGGGTTATGATTTAATTTGTGGAAATACTGGTTTATATCAAACTCAAATTTGAATAATACAAATTATTAGTATAAACATATGGGAGATGTTTTATGTTAAGGTAGGGATTAAAATTAAAATTGTCTAGGAAACTCCCAATACAATCTTGTATTTCTTTCTTTATGCCTTTGGTTGTTTTGGAATAATCTTATAGCAGATCCTCCTGTGCCAGGGATTGAACCCAGGGTCTCATGTGTGCTGTTAAGCACCTTTGTTTACCATTGAGCTAAACCCCAGTGCCTGGTCACCTACTTTGATTAATGCAAGGCTAGGACATAGTGACAATAAATTCACTTTTGAATTTCAGACATTTTATGTTCATTGCTTATTTTTTAAATCAAGACATGAGTTCACTGTCTATATGTCTTTATGTAGTGGATATTGTTAGAACATTTAAATAGATGTTCTATCATATCTTTTGTAATATCTTTTTAGAAAGATGTTTTAGAGAGCTTTCGGAAAATCTGTTGTTTTGGGCTGGATGTGGTGACACATACCTACCTTCCCAGCTACCTGGGAAGTTTAGAAGTATTGTGAGGTCCAGGCTAGCCTGGACAACTTAGTGAGACCCTGTCATGAAATCTATAAAAAATAAAAAGAGTTGGGGGATATAGTTCAGCATTCCCTAGGTTTAATCTTTAATGCAACAGTGAAAAAGGTTGTTTTCAGCCTTTATGGTTTTCCATGGTTCTTTTTAAAAATGGCTCTTTTGAAATTTTAGTTGTAACTTATTGTCCTGTGGCCTGAGACACCCAAATCAGAGTAAACACCAGCAGAATCACGGGGGAGGAGAAGTGTGGAAAGAGGGAGAGCAGAGCCTTCAGAATGTAGATTTGGTGTCCCTGGGATGTGGAACTAGAGAAGGACACTGAGGCTGTCCTGCCAGAAAGCTGGGCCACGTTCCCAGCGTGGAGAAAACGCCAAATTATGAATCCACGTGTGTTTTCATTCTCACAGTTCTTAGCAGCAGCATTGTCCACAAAAGCTTCTTTTGAGTATAACTGTCTGATAAGGGTCCAGCTCACTGGCAATCGGAAAGCTTGAATTAACTTTCCGGGGTAGCAGGCATTGAAGAGGATTTTCCTGAACAGTGAGAAGCTAACTGTGACATTGCTTCATCTTAATTAACAAACACAAAAATCCCTCTCCTCTGCCAGGCTTCACGTCTCAGCACTTGCTTATAAGCCACAGTGCCTTTCTGAGAGTTTTAGACCATGATGCATTTTGATGTTCATTTCAGACCTAGCGGAAATACTCATTCTTCTCTGCCTCTGAATTTGAAATTACTTTGGCAGAAGTTCTCATGAGTTCCTAGAAGCCATAAAACAAGTCATGGCAATTATAAAAAAAAGTCTCCTTTCTTGTTTGTGTCTCAGATGCACACCTGAAAAAGAATCATCTTGGCACATTTGACCGATGGGTGGATTGGGAAGGGGAGCGCAGCCCCTGGTTCAGCAGGGCGCCTTGACTGGCGTGGTGCACAGAAGGTCTGCTGTGACTGTCCTCAGGACATGAAGGGGCTGGCTGTTTCCACCCCTTAGTCAGCTTGGGAACAGCGGTTTTCAGGCTGCCCCCCAAGTGCTGCAGAGGCAGCGCACTGGCTGGTGTTTGGGGGTCAGTGTTTCCCTGCAGCAAGGGGCAGTGTGACCACTGAGAGGCTTTCAGCTCTAATGACCTTGCCGTGACATTCCAGGAGGAGCTGTGTGCATTCAGAGGGAGCAACCGTGGATGGGGAAATTTCAGAAATTGAGTTTTATTTTTAAAACTCAAGTCTGATGAGAAATCTAGGGTTGCAGCAAGATGGCTCACAGACTATTTTAGGTGATAGTTTCACCTAAGGAAAATTACTGTCACCAAGCTTTGCTGCTTGTAAACCTCATGACATTAGATCCTTTGTAGGCTTATGAACCGTGGGACTATATTTTGGCCCTTCAGATGTTATTTTAATTTATGATTGGCATACTTCCTTAGCTTTGCAGAATTTTCCAGTCATACTAAAGTAAACTGGAAGGTTGAAAAAATGTGATACTGATTTTTGAAGCTGAGATCCAATTTAACTTGCTCATGAAAGAATATTTATGTTGAGCAAACTGCAGAACCATGTTTGTTATGTGGAAAGTTATAAGCAAAAAAACAAGCGCTAAATTTGATGTTTGTACTCATTTGGTTCATGCCTCTTGTTTCTTACAAAAAGAAATCCATTGTTTAGATTTTTCCATATGTACTCAAAAGTTCTAGAATAAATTCAGGCAAATTTGAGACTCATAGGTGTCAGTCTCTCATAAGTGATTGGCAGACTGATTTCTGATCCTAAAACAGCCCCTCTTATTCATCTGATTCTCTGTCTTCTCCCCAGCCTCATCTTATTCCCCCCAAATCGTCTCAGACTTGCTTCTTGGGGTACTTCAAGATTTGATAATGTTCAAATTAGCCTAGTTGAATAGCTCCACAAAGGAACATAATCTAGAATAGGCCCAATCAAGATTAATGTACACATATATTTTCCAAAATTACTCTCTTTTTTTTTGGGAAGGGGGTTGTACATTTTTTGAGACAAGGTCTCACTATGTAGTTCAGGCTAACTTTGAGTTCACTGTGTAGCCCAGGCTGGCCTCCAGCTCACAGTGATCCTCCTGCCTCAGCCTTCTGTGTGCTGCAATTACAGGCATGTGCTACCACACCTGGCTCCAAAATTACTCTCAATACTTAAACATTTTAGTTTTCCTTTCTTCTAATGGCTTTAGTTTTGAAACCTTTAAGAAGAAAACAAAATTCTTGTGCTGTATGATTCCATTATTGCCTACTCTATTATTATTATTATCATAGTACTAGGTTATTGAACTAGGGCCTTTGCACTGAGCAACATCCCCATCCCTTGTTTTATTTTGAGACAGTCTTGCTAAGTCACTAAATTGCACAGACTGGTCTCAAAAACATGATCCTTCTGCCTCAGCCTCTCAGAGATGAAATCGCTATGAAATAAAACAGCAATTACTTTGTACCTTGGATCTTTCTTATTCTCTTTCCCACTTTGTTGACTGCAGATTCACTCTCCAGTGCCTAAAATGATGCCCTTATTCAGCCACAATTTCAACTCAGGTGCAAAAGATTAATTATAATACCACAGCATTTTCTCCTAAGGCAGAGTCTAAATACAAATCTATTGTTGCAAAATTATGACTGCCACCTAAAAATGAATTTCTTTGAAAGTTAAATCAATTGTGTAAAGAATCTGTTTCTGTTAGAGAAATTTTATTTTTTTCTCAGAGAAAATTACAGTAGGAAATTACTTCAGAGCTATGCTTGATGAAAGTTGACAGATACATTGACAAAGGAATAAACTTACATATATTTTTAAATTTTATTTAATTAGTGGGTCTTGATATTGTCTTGAGATCCTTATCTCTAGTTAGCAAAAATATCAGAGACATTTTGAAGACTTGTTCCCTGTCTCTCTTAAAAAACAGGGTTGGATTTTCTTACTGAGACGCTTTGTAACAAGAAATGAAAAATTACTTTATAACTTCGAACTTGAAAGCTGAGTCACAGCAGGGCTGGATGTAGAAAGGCTGAAAACATA
This sequence comes from Dolichotis patagonum, assembly GCA_004027295.1. Lineage (NCBI taxonomy): Eukaryota > Metazoa > Chordata > Mammalia > Rodentia > Caviidae > Dolichotis > Dolichotis patagonum. Next base: position 10,787 of record PVJX010004530.1, read on the forward strand.
TGTGCATTCCTGACTCATGCAACAGCCCTAATTCCACAGATCTCTGTCACTAAAGAATCTGGTGAAATGCAAAGGTGTTCAGGCTAGAATCCAGGTAGAAATAGACTGTGAAGAGCTATCCAAGGGCTGGGAGAGAGGCGGCCCCTGGGGAACCAGCCTGCTGGAAAGGCCAATAGTATATGACTATTGTTTAGGCTGAGAAACTGTTTACTGGACCCTAAGCACATTCAAAGTAATAAAGTGAATAAAGATTGGGCTGGGAGACAGGGGGTGTGCCTTCAAGTCTTCTGTTAAAATTAGAAAGCATGAAAAAATTAGCAAGCATACTTAGTAGTTTCAACAGTTAAGTGGTTCCCCTTTGCACCATGCATACCTGAAATATTATATAATGATATTATAATAATGTGAGCCATGGATAGCATCTATGACTCATTTCAGTTTCATTAACTCTGACAAATATGACATTAAAATTGGAGGTTTTATAGCAAAATGTCAAATGTTAGGTCAAAAAATAAAGGTTAATTTCAAGAGTCCCAGCCTACATCATCATATCTTATGTCTGTAATTTGCATTCTAATGGCAGCCTGTAATTAAGGACTGTTCAGTGATTTTGTGACTGTTCCTCCTATTATGGGGTTTATTTATAGGCTGAGCAAATTTACCATAGCAGTGAGGTGATCTGTGTAGCATTCTGAAGTCTTCCTATTTTACATTTGTTGATTGCTACAGAAGCTCTAGGATATGAGTGGTGAGCTTGCATTTTAATCCTGTGCAATTTTGTTATAACAGGAAGGACAGCAGATTTTGGCCCTAACGCATGTTAATAATGGTGAAGTGGCAGAGACTAGAAGCCATGAATTGTAGTTCATTCTCTGAACTTCCGAAAGAACATTTCATCAGGTAAACCAGGAATATCACTTTCATTGGAAAGTCAAATAACACCAGTTTGGCTTTACACCATTTTTATGAATCATACTTTATGGTGTTAGTTATAGAGCTTATTTGCTTTCAGATAACAAATCCAATTAATTTTAGTCAAACAGTTTTGAGAATTTTATAGCTGGCTCATGCACATATTATGTAATGAGAGGCAGATGACAGCCTTCCAGGGAAGTTTTGTACCTCACCCACAGGTGGAATCAGTAGCCCACAGCACCAAACATGACTCTGAATGAGGGCCTGAGCTTTGCTTTTTGTCCTGGTGGCGGGTGATGGGCTGGAGCCGTAGCCCAGGCATCTCCTGTTTTCTGCTTTCTGGAGACTGATGCGATAAAACAAAACAAAACAAAACAAAACAAAACAAAGCAAAACTTGTTTTTTAATTTGAATTAGGAATAGATTTTTCTACGTAATGTATTGTCTTCTTTCCTCATTCTCTTCAATAGCTATTTGAGGCATACTTTTCTCTAAAGAGTTCCAGGTGTCTAATAGATCTTTGTAGTCATTTCTGCTCATGAGCCTTTTGGGGTTAAGAAACTTGAGTAGAGCGATGTGTAATTTAATGTCCTTTGCTGTACTCCAGTGGATAACATTCAAAATGCCCTCTTCATATTCGTTGTGAAGGAAAATCTTGGAGGACAGTGTTTTATACTTTCCTTTCTTAATTTCCTAACTTAATTTCCTTGCATGCATTCTTCATTGATACGTTTAAAAAAAATCTCCCTCTGAGCATCCATTGTGGAATTGAGCAGCTGTGGAAAGAATTATAGACAAAAAGTAAAATATTATTTTATGATGATAGTATGATTTCCAGTTCCATCCATTTTTCTGCAAGTGACTCATCCTTCTGAGCATTTGGTTCTTGTCATTAACCTTGGATTTATAGGGACCCAGTTTCATCCTCTAGACAGTTTAATAAAATCATCTACTAAACTTTACCTGTGATGAAAGAATACCAAGGCAGGAGGGAAAGACCTAGCTCATAAGTGGAAAATTAGAAACCAATAATCTGGATATTCACTAAGATCTGTTTCTACCTACCCTATACGTGTTCTAGTGTTGCAGTGGAACTTAGCTCATGAGTTTTGTGGAGAACATCTATAAAACATTGTTGTTAGGATTAAAGTGGGGGAGGAGAGCGCAAGCCAAGAAGTGGTTTGAGAAATCTTGGATTCCTAATGAATGATTAAAATTATGGTCATGGCAAAATACTATGACTATGTAAGGCTTCGGAGCTGTGCCCAACAGAGGCTCAGGTATTCTCTGTTGCCGTGGGTGCAGAGAGAAGGCACTCTTCTGTGTATCAAGGCGGTTGAACTGCATGGGTTCACAGGTCTCCTTGCAGTTCTATGTTTCTCTGAGTCTGTTACTGCAGGTCCCACTGAGAATACATCCAGATGAGACTTCAATGGGTGCTAGTGGACCTAATGGGAGCAGAAAAGGAGAGCATTAATTATGCCCAGAGTAAGTGATTTCCTTGGAGACAAAGAAGAATGTCTAATAGTTTAAGGATGACAGACTTCAGGGTGCCATGAACAATGGATAAACTACTGATAGGAATTTCAAATACAAATGATACTTCCCTCTCCTTCCATTTTCACTTTTTTACCTGTCATTCTTTTCTCATTTTCCAACATCTACTCATTAATAATAATTTTTGAGTGGTTTTTATTTGGGGGCCAAGCATATTTTAGTATGTTCTATGTGTGTGTGTGTGTGTGTGTGTGTATATATATATATATATATATATATGAACGCGACACTTTGCTCTCTGTGGAATTATTGTGTTATATGATAAGTACTCATTTATTTAATTGACATGTATTTACTGAGCATCTTTTGTTGGACAACCAGTCTGTCAGGTTCTGAAATTAAAACCTTAAAAAGGCAAAGTTGGCTATTGTGCAAGTGGTAGTTACTGTCTAGTGGGAATATAATACTGTATGTGTTGTTTTAGTTTTGACATGGATTTAAAGTTTTTAGCAATTAATTTTTTTTTTTTTTTTTTTTGGTACTGAGGATCAAACTCACGGCCTTGTGCTTGCCAGGCAGGTGCTTAAGCCACTGAGCTAAATCCCCAGCCAAATTTAAAGTTTTTAAACTAAATTCAGTTGCTCTTTTTCATCAACATATTTTGTTAGTGCCTATTAATTTATAAAATATTGGATTTCAATGTGCTATTTTCATACATGCATGTAATATACTTTACTTTGCTCATATCCAATCCTCTTACCCTCTTCCACACTCCCTTCCCCTCCTCATTCCTTTCTTTTTGTTGAATAATCTCCTTTCTATTCCTTCAATTTCTTTCTTCAGTGTTCTATAATTGTCACTGTACATGTCTTTCATTTTCTTGGTTAGGTTGATCCATAGGGTTTTTTTTTTTGTTGTTTGAATTATCATGAATGGAATTGTTTTTCTGATTTCTTTATCAGCTAGTTCACTACTGGTACATTGAAAAGGTATTTTTTTGTGTTGATTTTTGTATCCTTTGAGCTTGGTCCATAACTACTTCCTTTTTCCCCATATAGGTTAGTAAGAATTAAGTGAAAAAATAGTGTACATACTTCCCTGTAGCACATTATTGAGTTTCTAGAATATGTATTAAATATTTAGCTGTTTATAGTATGTTCTTGTTTACATTTGTGATTTCAAATAGGAAAGGTACTGAGCGTGTATACTATATACTTTAGGGAAGAATCAAAAGGACTATTTGGGGAAAAAATCCTGAAAATTATAGGACTCAAAAGAAACCCTAGCATATTCACTTGTGTTACAAAATTCTAGTGTGAAATGCTGTATAGCCAGTTCCTGAATACAAACTTTTTTTTACTACAATCTTTTAAAAGACATAATTATAGAGTTTCTGTATACCAACTTCTAATTCATTTTTGTTTTTATGGCTTTAATTACATTTAACTAAAATTGTTTGTTTCAATTACAGACCCAAATTGTGGTTTCCTAGCTTTCTTTTCACTTGCTGGCAAAGCTTTGTAAGGCTGACTTAGGAGAGCTATGCTAAAAACATTTTAAAAAAATATAGTCAGAGGAATAACAAAAAGGCTTTTTCTGGTTCATCACCTCTAGTATGCAGAGTCATTCCTCTTAAATTCCTCTGGACCCCCTGCAGGCCTCCAAGGTTTGGCAATAACCTCTATCACTGCAACTTCAAAAAGAAGCACTTAATGTACTTTGGTCTCTGGTGTTAGTTAGGAACCAAGATTTGGTAAAAACTTAACGTCTACTTTCAAGCCATTTGCTTTATTTTTTCTGTCCTTTCTTTCCTTTCTTTCTTTCATTATGTCTTCTTATTTCACAATATCCTCCTAATTTTGGAGAAAACATATGATATCTGAAAGTGTACCTTTATAATTTTCTCAACATGTAACATTAAGTCATAAATAACCTGCTATTAGCTTTTAGAAGAGGGGAACAACAGAATTGTGAATTTTAAGATTTCTATTGAAATAGAGTAAATTTGTTATTCAAAATCATTCCCCCTCCAAAATTATAAAATAATGTAGTATCCTTATTTCTCTCATTTTATAATTTTCTTCCTTTTTCCTTTCCTCTCTTTCAGCTCTCCCTATGGCCCATTTGTGCTAAGTCCTTTGTCTTTTAGATGTCTGTAACCAGAATACACACAGTGAAATGGTTGTAGCTATCTGGAGACAAATGTGGAGATAAATTAAAGTACTTACTTGCTTTATAGCAAGTGAGAGGAGTATGAACCTGCTCAAGATGGGAAATTATTGTGTGTTTCTGTAGTTTCCATGTCTATTGTTGGCTTACAGTGGAAAAGAAAAGCCTTGCTCCTCACCAATAACAAATAACTAAAACCACCAACTATTAGTCAGTTCTCTTGTCTGTCATATATTCCTTTTATCCTTCTCCAATTAAATTTCTTGTTCTACCATTGTTTTCCTGTTAGTTGCACTTCTTGGAAGGCAGATTGCTATAGTATGCAATGTGCTTTAAACATGTTAAAAGGGAAGCAAGGACTCTAGTTATTATAAAAATATTTCTCTTCTTTGATGCTCATAACTGTCCTAATTGATAGCAAATGTTTTTCTTTAGATCCTTGTGGAATTTGAGACATTCTTGGGAAAATATTAGGAGATATTTTAAATGCTTTTCATGAATCAGCCTTATTGAGGACTCAAAAAGAGATGCAAGGATCAAGAGTATTATTTCCAGATTTTCTAATTTGCACGGATAAACTTCAGGGACCTCTTTCTCTATACTGGCTTTCTTTTGATTTTATGAATCATTCCTCTGCACCATAGATGCCAAATGCTTACAAATAAATACAGCTTTTGCAGAACTCTATCTTCTTGATATGCAAAACTTCCAATTTTAGTTCCCATAAAACTTCATCCTCTTTTTACTGTACTGATGCTTTCTAATCATGCAAAGATACTGTTATGGTTGGTATGTTGTGTCAATTTGAGAAGTTTAAGTGACTCAGCAGGGGGCCAGGGTCCTCACTTTGTAAACATTCTGAGCCTGTGCAAGAGGATGGCTTGGAGATTTTGTGAGTGCTACACCTGTCCTAGGGAGTGGTAACTTGCTTACAATATAAAGGAGGAAAAGAAGCTTGTTTCTCACACCTTTTTGCTTTTGCTGCTTTTGCTGTCTTCTGCTGCCTTGAAGTGTTGCCTCTGTGCCATGCCATCTTGCTTTGGAACCAGCTGATTACAGACTGAAACTTCCACAAACTGTGCGCTGAATAAACTTTTCCTTCCTTAATTTTGGGTGTCGGGTATTTTGTCCCAGCAACAAGAGAAAAGTAAACAAAACAGATGCCTATAGAAGACATTTGCCTTTTTTTTCCTTCCTCACTTACCTAGTGTATGGTTTCTTTCATCTTATTTGGGAAATCTCTATTTTGTGAATTTTGGCAGGATTCAGAGTCTCTCATGGCAGAATCTGAGCTGTTCCACTATTTGTTTTCCCAGCTTCCTTTGGCAGAGGACACGTACATGAGTCGGCCTGTGAAGTATGCCCAATCTGAACTAAAGGACGGAGCAGGGAGAATGGAGAATCTACTAGATGTCTAGATGACTACATGTAGCCATCTAGTAGATGTAGTAGTCATGTAGTAGGTGATTAGATGTATGACTACGTGATGAAGTCATAGGAACAATTGTTTATGGAGGCAACAGTGACAACTATTCTAGCAGTGGCATCCTGTCTCCAGTATTTGATGTTGGTGCAGTTAATTTTGCCAGCTACTTGAGTGGCCCAGTCTGATTCTTTGGCATAGTTTTGAATGCTTTTGTTCCTGATTGTAATTCTTTAAGCCACCTCAATAATGTGAGAATATGTAACATTGTTTCAATTCTATTTCTGCTTAAAGGAGCCAGTTGTAGTTTAGTTATTTTTATTGTTTGCAACCAAGAACCCTGGTTGATGTGGAATTTGACACTAAGAATGCTGGTAGGAAATAGAACTACAGAGAAGTCGGGAAAAATTGGAATGGGTTGTTTAGTTAGTTGGAGCTCAAAGTAGTACAAAATACAGATGAATAGAGGATGTGACTCTTACATAACATTCAGTGGAAAATCAGCAAACAGATCATCTATGAATTAATAGAATGAAGTACTTGTTGGCAGTAAGGCTTTTAGGAATCAGGTGGAGGCTTCCATAGAACAATTGTGAATCAAGGAGGGCTTGAAGGACTGCAGTAATGTAGTGGCCACTTCTAGCAGTACCAGATAGCTTAAAGAAAGGGAATATGAACTCAGATTTCAGAGTTTTTCTTTCTAAGCATGAATTGAAACATAGATATTTTCTATGACTGTATTAAGAGAGTTTCTGAGAGGTTAAAACCCAAGTGCAATCATGAAGATTGCCAAACTGTGGTGTCACTGAAGTTCATAGTTGTGATATAGAGTAGGATTTGGTCACTTTGTTTTTCTGGATCCCCAGCCTTTCTCAAATGACCTGGCCAGAGGAAGGAACTCTGTGCTCCTCTGATGAGGTGAGTCCTGTCCTGATAGAAATTTCTCTGTTCTTATGGAGTTGCATTGTGACTCTTCTCCCCCATTTCCACATCTATAACTACACTTGTATCTCAGTAGACCTCCAAAAGGGCCCTGTTCACAAACTCTGCATCGAATGATGAACATGACCATGGCCATCTTCCCCATGAATAGAATACAGTCATCTCTCCTGCTCTTACATGTGGTCATGACTTCCTCTAACTGACATTGCAGACGCTGACAGACCTGTGACAAACTTGCCGTGAAGCTTTTTTGTGTGCTTTTTAGCACATACAGTACTGTACAGTTTCAATCCTGCATGGCTCCAAAGAAAGTGCAGAGCAAGCATGGTGGTAGAAGGAAAGTGCAGAGCAGTGATGAAGGTAACAAGAATGCACAGAGCAAAAATGAAGGTAACAAGAATGTGCAGAGCAAGAAAGGTAAGAGGGTTCTGAAGAAAATAACCGTTGAATTGAAGAAGGAAATTGTAGAAAAGCATGAGCATGGTATTTGTGTGACTGATCTGGCCTTAGAGTATAAGATGGCAAAGTCAACCATCTCGACTATTTTGAAGAATAAAGATGCCATCAAAGGAGCTGATGTGGCAAAAGGAGTAGCAACATTAACCAAGCGGAGGACACAAGTGCTGGAAGAGGTGGAAAAACTTGTTGGTGTGGTTGAATGAGAAGCAACTGGCAGGTGAGAGAGTTAGTGAAGCTATGGTCTGTGAAAAGGCCAGGAAACTGCACAGTGATTTACTGCAAAAACATAGCAAAGCAAAGCAAAGCAAAACAAAACAAAACAAAGCACCTTCTACAAGTGCAACAAGTGATGAATTTAAAGTCAGTCAAGGGTGGTTTGATATACTCTGGAAGAGAAGTGGCATCCACAGTGTGATAAGACATGGAGAAGCTCAGTTCTGATAAGGCCACTGCAGAAGCCTAGAAGAGGGAATTTGAGGAATTCATGAAGGTGGACAGATAGGTCACTCAACAAGTGTTCAGCTGCGATGAAGCAGGGCTCTTCTGGAAGAAGACGTAGACCAGAACCTGGAGGAAAAAGACACTGTCAGGCCGTAAGTCCATGAAGGACAGATTGACCCTCTTGCTGTGTGTGAACAAAAGCACCGATCTGAAGATTAAGCCACTATTGGTTTCATTCCCAGACCCTTTATGCATTCAGGGCACAGAACGTGAACAAGGCCAGACTGTCATGTGGGGGCCAGTGTGAAAGTTTGGGTCACAGGCAGTTGTTCATGGGATGGCTGCAAGTGGTGTGTGTGTTCACTGTTAAGGAATATCTTTCTGATAAGCAGCTGCCTGAAAGGTGCCTTCTTTTTTGGACAGCGCCCCAGCATACTCTTCAGCCTTGGCAGATGATATGGACACTGCATAAAGGTTAAGTTCCAGCATTGTGGAATGAATTAAGTTTGTGAACCGAGGTACCACTGTACTATTAACAAAAACACCTGGAAACGTGTATTAAAATGGATTTTGAAGATTCTAGGTCAAGTAAAGAAAAATAAATTTCCAGTAGGTTGAATTTATTACTGTGAGCACACATAACCAGAAATTCTGGGTTCAATATGCTAGCATGAATAGATGATTTTGATTCCAATGGTTTCTTTAATCTTCTGACCAAAATGTGGCCTTAGTCCCAATGAGATACCAAGAATTCCTTTACATGCTATAGAAAAAGGGACTCCAAATACTTAAGGATAAACTTTTTGGAGGGAATATATCAGTGGTATGCAGACTTGTATTTCAACTGTATCTTTTGAGAGGACCTTGAAGGAGACTCTTCAATAGGAGCTTGAAAGATTAAGTGTTGAGTGGCCACCAGCATCTTTCAGTATAAAACAGCATTTTGTGCTAGCCAGTGATACTGATGGGATATCTACAGTTGAAATGGGGGTTTCTGATGCTACCAGGGTTATTAGGAGCCTGATGTAATGGAGCTTAAGTAGGCAAAGTGGGTAACATGACCACCATAATAGGTAGCATGATGAGCGTTTTATGGGGAGTGTCTAACAGTGATCTTCAGAACTGGACCTTGATAGTGGTATGCTTGTTACTGAGATAAATAAGCAACTTGATTTAAGCCCTTACAATAGGAAAACATACCCCCTTGCCCAATTCCCAGAGAGAAGTTAACATAAATTCAACATCCCTTGTGTGAATGCAAGATAAATAACTAGTGCCATAGGCAACTGTAACTTAAGTGTATTTACTAGAGTAACTAGGAAAAGGAAATATTAAAACCTTACAGAGATTGCATCTCAGATGAAGAAATACAAATGGCAAATGAATATATGAAAAAATGTTCAGCATCATTGGTCATTTGAGAAATGCAAATTAAAACAACACTGAGATTCCATCTCACCCTGGAAAGAATGGCCAAGATCAAGAAATCAGCCAATAACAAATGCTAGAGGGACTGTGGGGAAAAAGAAACTCTTCTGCACTATTGGTGGGAGTGTAGACTGGTGCAACCACTGTGGAAATCAGTGTGGAGCTTCCTCAAAAAGTGAGAGTTAGAGGTTCCATCTGACCCAACTATTCTGCTTCTGGTCATTTTCCCAAAAGAATTGAAAACATCATACCACAGTGATATATGTGCACCCATGTTTATAGCAGCACAATTTGTAATAGCCAAACCTTGGAAACAACCCAAGTGCCCATCAATCGAGGAATGGATAAAAATGATGTGGTATTTTTATACAATGTAGTACTGTTCAGCTATAAAGAAAGATTGTACGAAGGCTTTTATAAATAAATGGATGTGACTTGAGACCATACTCAAATGAAATAAATGAAGCTCACATGTGTAAATACTGTATTGTCTCCCTAGTGTAAGAAATTGAAAGAGCAAATACGATCCAAAATCTACAATAAATATTGTGTAAGGGTAAGAAACTGCTCAAAGAGGAAAAGTAACTGGAATATGGTAAAAGAGGAAAGAAGGAAGGGAAAAGGAAAAAGACATAAATTTGTATGTGTATGCATCAGATAGCTACGATGACTATACTACTAATTGTATTGGTTCTTGGAAATGGACAGTTAATACTCATGTGATTAGATCAGTTTTACATGTCTATATTTGGTAATCTCAGCAACTTTTTTGAAGGTAACAATATGCAATATTACAACCATTGTTAAATTCCTATCATCTTGCTTGGAAAACCGATATTGTTATTGTTTTGGGTTTGTTGTTGTTCGTTTGTCTCTTTTGCTTTTTGTTTTTCTTTTCTGTGTCTTTTTTTCTCTTAAATAATAAATAAAATCCTTACAGAGATTACTGGACACTTGCTATGTTGAAGATGTAGTCTCTTTACGGTAGCAACACAACACGTGCTGTGATTCATTGCTGTGTACTTATCTAGAAAATACTGTTTTTCCTAAAGGCAAATAAGAAATGATTCTAGTTTGCTTTTACCTGGCAGAAGCAGCAGAATAGTCTTTCTACTTTGGCCCTTGATTTTGTCTTCCTTTTGGCTCTTGTGTCACCATTTTTGTTTGCAAGGTTGTTGACCATCGTATAAGATTCCACATTAATTCAATATATTGTGACATCATGCTGTCAGAAGCTTGAGAATGAGAGACAGTAGGTACCATTGGTGTCTTGGTGTAAGATACACATGCAGCATGCGAGGAAAAGAAAATCTAGACCATCCCCTTGCATGTACACCACAGCAAAGCTCCTTTCTCTGCCCCTCACTACTTACACACTCATCTGTACTGTTTGCAGGTATTTTATTTTACTGTGAGAAATGGCTCTAGAAGGGTCATATGCTAGTATGGCGAGGACAGTAAACAAAGGGAAAAGTGGCTTGAGAAAGTTACATTTTGGGCCTCGGGATGTAGCTCAGTGGCATAGCACCTGCCTGGCAAACAGGAGGCCCTAAGTTAGATTCCTGGTACAAAAAACAAAAACAAAAACAAAAAGCAAAATACAAAAAAAGTTATGGTTCTTGCCCCTGAAATGGAATTGCTGGACAAAGCAGAAAGTTACTTTGGGAAATGGGGCTGATTTATGATTGCTATCATGTTCTCTGTTCACTATTTCTTCCGAGACAGGAGGATAACAAATACATGAAATTTGTAAGAGTAAGATAAAAAAGAAGATTGCTTTGGCTGATTAGAGAATATATATGTTTTTCTAAAAGGCCTTTAAATTAAAAACATTATATAGTCCCAAATAAACATACTGTTTTATGATACTAATATGACAAAGAAAGAGAGAAATTTATGAAGTTATCTGAGCAAAGATTCCAAGAGGTACAAATGTGTCTCTTTTAAGTAGGAGATAAAATTTTACCATAGAAGAGAAAAGATGGATGAATTGTGATAGCATAGACATGTACAAAAGATACCTCGCCAAGAAAAACTATTTATTAAACAAATATCCACTGAGCTCTTACCATGTCGAAGTGCTTTTCTAGGCTGTAGGAGTAGAACAGTGAAATGAGTGGTCAAAGTCTCTGCCCCCACGGAGCCTATAAACTAACGAAAGGAGGACAGCAGCAAACAATAAGTGAATTGTACATGGTGGTCCCTCCTTACCTGTGGGATATACATTCCAAGATCCCTAGTGGATGCCTGCAACTGTGGCTGGTACCAAACCCTACATATCTATGTTTTTTCTATATATCATATACATATTTATGATACGTTTAATTTATAAATTAAGTGCAGTGAGAGATTAGCAATAGTGACTCATAAAAAAGTAGAACAGATACATCAGCACTGTAATAAAAGTTATATGAATGCCATCTTTCTGATTCTCAAAATATCTTACTGTACTTTTGTCATCCTTTCTGTGATGATATGAGATGATACACTTTCAATGGGATGAGATGCAGTGAAGACAATGATGTAGGTATTATTACACAACATTAGACTACTGTGGGACCTATTGGAACACAGCATTTTGATTACCACAGCAGCTGACCTGGTAACCAAGGTGGTACTTAAGTGAGTTAGTGGGCAGGTAGCATACACTGCATAAGTAAACTTGTGAAAGGGATAGTACTATGAAAAAGAAAGTAATTATGAAATGTACTCACTTCCTGAGTGCAGTTGACCAGGGCGGCATAAGATTGCCTTACACTATTGGGAACAATTTAAAACTTATGGATTGTTTATTCCTGGACTATTCTACTTAATATTTTCAGACTGCTGTTGACGGTGGGTAACTGAAACCACAGAAAGTGAAACTGTGGATAGTGGTAAACTACAGCTGTATACTACAGAGAAAGGACAGAAGTGCTTGGCAAAGACAAGGTAACACATTATACAGATGTCTGGTGAAAAGCATGTTAGGGAGATGGGCAGCAAGAGTAAAGGCCCTAAACATGCTGCTATGTTCAAGGAATAGCAAGGAATGGCACTGTGGCTGGAGAGAGGGAGTGAGGAGAGAAAAGAAAGAGACCGGGCTGGTAAGGTGACGGGGGACTTCCAAGGGCTTTTACTTTTGCTCCAAGGGGGCTTGAGGACCACTGGAAGATTCTGACCAGGAGACCACTGAATCTTTCAACTTATATTTTTAACAGCTCTCTGGCATGAGAATACTTGCTAGAAAAGCAAAGGTGAAAGCAGAAAGACAACATAGAAGCTATTGCAACGATCTGGTAGAAAAGATGGATGACCTGTGTGATAGAATGGTGGATTCTGTGTATATCTTGAGAACAGAGGCAGAAAGATGTCTGGATGGACAACGTATGTGCTGTCAGAGAAAGGAGGGAGACAGGGATGTCTCCAAGGTTTCTGACTTGGGCAAGTGGGAATCCCAAGTTGCTATTAATTGAGATGGAGAAGCTTGTGTAAGAAGCAGGGGTAAGGGTAAAGTCAGAAATTTGGTTTTTGGACATGTTAAATTTCAGATGAATACTATGCGTCTAAGTAGAGATTTCACATAAGCAGTTTGATATCTGAGTGTAAAGTAGAGGAAAGTCCAAGCAAGAGATATAAATGTTGGAGTCATCACTGACTGATACATGAGCTCACCAAGGTAATGAGAATAAATCGAAGAGAACCTGTGACTGAGCCCTGAGGCTGTTCTCAAGGTAAAGAGTTTGGGGCAAACTGGTTAAGGACACCAAGGAGAAGCCACCAGTGAAGAAGGTAGAAAGTCAGGAGAGAACAGTGATCTGGAAGCAAAGTGAGCAATGATCAGCTATGTCACACACTGCTGTGAGGAGAGATGGAGACTGACAGTTAACTGCTGCTTTAGAAATATGGAAGGCATTGGTGCTGTGGACAGGACACATATCCACGGACTGGTTGACTAAATCTTGTTTGGAGTGGATGTAAGAGAAAACAGAGAGAGGTTTGATAATAGTAGGAGACTAACTGCTTTAAAAAAATAATGCAAAGATAATAAGAGAAGTGGAGTAGAAAGAATGGAGTCAAAAGAGGGCTTTTGCTTAAGCCAGGAGAATAAGGGCCATTTTTTAGTTATGTAGGAATGACCCAGTAAAGAAGAAAGTGGTAATGCAAATAGAATGGCGAGAATTGCCAAGAACCAGAAGGGATGGTCTCCAATGTGCAGATGGCGGAACTGGCCATTGGGAGGAGCTCGGAGATTTCATGGGAACAGCAGGGAGAACTGAGAGGGATGTCAGGGTCCACTTAAGTGTTTGCCTTTGTAAATTTGGGAGCCATGAGGCTAGATCCTTTAGGAATGTCCAATGGTTACACTGTCATTAGAATTGTGCCACCTATTGTGTGTTCTGTGTGGCAATAGATTCTAGTGTGAAAGCTTACATGTGGATTCTATATGTAGCACTTAATATTTTAATATCTGGAATTTAAATATGGAATGAATGTTGAAATAAACTAGAATAATGGCATATTATGGCTTCAGTTTTGAAACAGAGTATTTAAAACCCTAATGAAGCTTTGAATTCATGTATTTATTAACTGTGTTTAGAGATTTTTGTCTCTACTGACTTCATAGTTACATAGTGCTAATTTTAATGTAGTAAGTTATATAGTATAGTAATTAACTTACAGGTTATTACACTTATGATAATTTACAAGTGAAAATTAATTTTAAAAGAATATTCACGAAAAAGTCTCCTGGCATAATTAATTAGTAGTTAATTTTTATAATTAAAAAATAAGTTAAGTTAGTCAATTGTATTATCAGTTTAAAAAGATCGCCCATGATGGGGAATGTAAACAGTCTACTGTGGTATATATGCCATAGATTTGCCACCACTGCATAGCCTAGTGGCAAAGATTCGGGGCATTAAAAATAATAATTCTAGAAGATTTTGGATATTAAAGATTTTAGACATTAAAAGTAGCAATTCTAGAAGGAGACTTTATGTCCAGCAAATGGAAACATGTATCTGAATCCACTGCTCTGCCTTTTCATTTTCACATTGGATTTCCACTATCACCCTTACAGTTTTTTTCTTTGACTTGAGGAGACGTTATGTTTTTACTCTGCATGCTTCAACTTAAAATGTGAAATTTGACTAGAAGAAAACAAATGGTGTTCATTATTTTGTCTCACAGTTAATTTTGTGTATTATTTAACTAAAAGGTACAAAGATTTGAAGTTATTTCTCTAGCCAAGATATGTTAGCATATTCAGTTAGGCAGTGTTTCCAACAGCTGTCCTATTAAACATCATTTTTACTTTTAGGGCTTTGTAAAATCCCTAATCCAGCCTAAATAAATGACCCAGCACCTCATCTATTGCAGAGGCCAAAACTCATCCTAGCTTATCATTGGAAATCAAAAGAGAAGGCATTACTATGACCTGACTAGAAAATGTACCCATGGAAAGTAAGGATGGTATTTTGTTTATTTGAAGTTTTTTATTTACTAAGAATGAACCTTTTGAGAAGGTTGTTACCCTATAAATGTTTATGAAAAGAGATGGTTTTCTACCATGTTTGTGAGGATTTCTGTGTAAATTTGCAAGTAGATTTCCATAGTTAAATATAATCACAATCAAAACTGAATACTGTTTAGTTCTATTTGCATGGCAAACTAAATTAACCCTCTGCGTCTGACCTGAAGTGAATATCACAGTGATAGGCCTATAATCCAGGCTCTTTATTACTTTTGGAATTTTTGTTTATCTGAAGCATTTCCTTGGTAAGCTGGCATGAAGTTTGGGTGATATCTCTGTTAGTGTCACCTTTACCCTGAGGAGGTGTGAGTCATTGTTTGTAGAGGGTGAAAGAATATCTGTCCCTTCAATCAGTTTGTCTGTTTACCTACTCTTGCTAGAGTCCAACATTCCCCATGTTGGGGAATTCTTAGGAATTAAAGCATTATTGTTTGCCCAAATCATGAGCAAAGGTTCACTGTGATGCACCCCTATAAGCACAGTATTCTTTGAGGTTGAGGCAGGAGGATATCAAGTTTGGGCCTAGAGTTCACAAATCAGCAATTTAACAAGACCCTGTCTGGAAAAAATAAAAGGTGGGTGGGGGGAGGCTGGGGCTATAGTTCAATGCAAAAACCCCATTTCAATTCCTTGTACCACAGAAAGAAAAAACAAAGTTTCATGAATTGACTAAACCATAACTTTCCAAGCCACGAGGCTGCCAGAGCAGGCCTCAGGGAAGAAAAGAGGTTGGGGCTAGGCCGTCCCATATGTTGAGAGCATTCATCAGTAAAGAACTGACTAAGACCACTGACCTTACAGAGGTTGGCACACTACAGAAGCCAGTGGAGCATGACAGTGTCCTTTGCCACAGGTCCATCTTGTGCCAGACCTCTGTGCCAAGCATGGGACACAGCTGAGGAAGACCTGGTCCAGCCTTGAAAACATCCAGCAGGACAGGCATATGCAGAGGGTGCTGTGATGGGGGTCCCAGAGGGGGCTGTCACCCCTGGGGAGGGCCTCTTGTTCACATAGTTGCTTCAGGGTCTGCGACGAAAGGGGCCTCACTGTGGGCCATTTTCAGTCATAAAACAGGGTCCCACCATGCTGTCACGGTGCTGCCCCTGGGAAATCAGCCTAACCAGCTGTTGGAAGCACCTGTAGAGTGCAGTTATGATGATGAAGAAACCCTGTCTGTGTGTTCTGCTTTCATTTTTTTATTAGCTCTGGGCCTTGGATGAAGATGTTTAATTCCTCAGCTGTGTATGATGGCACAGGCTTGTAGTCCCAGTGCTCTGGAAGGCTGAGGCAAAGGGATCACATGTAAGCCCAGCCCTGGTATCTTCACAACTCAGTGAGACCTGTCTCAAAAATTTAAAAAGACTGGGGATATAGCTCAGTGCAGAGGCCCTGGTTCAACCCCCAGTATCAATAACCTCCCCTACAAAAAAAGTTTAATTTCTCTGAGACTTAATTTTCTTAGATTTTTCAGTGTGGAATGCAATTTCTTAATCCGCCCTTTGCCTGTTAGGTAGGAGGGAGAGTTAAACAGAATCATGTAAGCCAGAACTCTGGGGCCGTGGAAGATAGGGAAGGGCTACCAACCCTGTTTCCTCGAGGCCTTAACCCAGCCTGACATGGGCTTACCTAGATACTGCCTAATACAGGCCCTGTCCTAGGGAGGGAAGTGGAAAGGTTCTTCTTTTTTTTCATAGTCTTCTGCTTATAAGTGAAAGTAAAAAATTTAAATATATCCTTCATGAGAGAACATGCTGATTATAGAGCTGTTTAGATCTTTCTGAATCTGTATCCAGTTCACTAAGTGACATTTTTCACTTGATATCTAGAGAACTTAATTCCCACACTTTGGATCATAGCATACCTTGAAACTTGTTATTCTCAGTATATTACCCTTACTCTCCGCGGTAGCACAGTTTCACTTTGAGTCTGGCAAATGTAAAAGGACAGTTCAGTGAGCAGCAGCATTAATAGGGAGCCTCATGTTTATGTAATGGCATTGGGCTTTGTGTGCTGCACAGAATGTACAAGGGTAATTAGATGTTTCAGATACATGTCTAGACAGGGCAAAGCTCCAGGAGCACTTGCTCAGCCCTGGGAAATGCTACAGGTCACTCATTTGTGACCAGAAAAAGCCCTTCTTGATTAACAAATTAAATGTGGAGTTATCTGTAACCCAACAGGAAAGTCAGATCTGATGAAATTTGACAGGATTGATCCTTTATCCAACCATACTAGGACCAACTCTGCCCAATGTGGCTTGATTTTCAATGCTAAAAGGGACATCTTTCAAATATCTTTCTGCCATCGGTGATGGGGCTTAGATTTTAGTCTTAAAATCACCTCTTTGGTTTACATTATTCTGATTCAAAGCTGATCCTGTAAAATGTACATCTGTCCCTTAAGAGAGTCATACGTCGACCTGATTCTTTAGTCTTAGGGAAAGTAATGAGGAAATATGTGTTAGGGTAGATGACTTTGGATGTGAGAGCTCTCACAATAGGAAAGTTTAAAGCTTGGCATTGGGCACACTTTCTCAGGAGGGGGTGCTCAGATAGAGAGGGCTCAGGAGGGCAGCAGAACGTCTTGGAATAACTTAGGGAAGGGAGGAGAAAAAGGAGAGGGACCAGAGTCAGGTGAAAGTGTCTTTCTGGTACTGAAGATTTAAGAGTATCTGTCCTGAAGTGTGAAGGTAGAGATCACAGCTTCCTTTTTCTCCTGTTTGCTTCCTTTTTCTCCTGTCTCCCAGCATCTAATCTAATGATTTCTTTAGACCCCTGTATCTCCAAATTCACTAGGGTACACATGACAGTTTATCCATTGTGAGTTATTAGTTGTAAGATTATCCATAAAGCTCCACTCATGGTATCCCTGAGAGACCCTCAAAGGTGCGAGCCAGTTGAACTCAGAAAGGGTAAATTTCAGTGTCATCTCTTAAGAGAGGTCATCTAGCTGCCTCTGCTGCCAGTGTTATGTACTACATTGGTTGAAATCCTACTTGCTTTGCACCAGGTTTGAGGCTGGTAGCTACACACATGTGTCTCATGCTCTTTGCAAATTATTTGCTAGTGTGTTTTTACAACCAGTTGTTAGGAGTCAGCAGTTGCTGGTATTTCTATTGTACTGATTAGAAATCTGAGACTTTAAGAGGCCAAATAATTTGTCCACTATCTAACAGCTAAGGAGTGAGGGGACTGGGACTTAAACTTAGAAAAGTCCAACCTCCTGTGCTGTTGTTAAGGGTTGCTATTGTTTCAAAGGAAAAAATACAAAGCACTGGTTATATAGCTTGGTGCATCACTGCGGAGGGACTGGAGTTCAATTCTCAATTCCACCAAAGAGAAGGAAAGAAAAAAAGGTAGCATGAAAGAAGGCACACTTAAGCGGGGATATCTTCCCAAATGGAAAACAATATTGAGAAAGAGTGCTGGAGATGCATATGAGAGAAGGAGGGGTGTTGTCTGTCTGCATGGCTCCCCTGGCCTCATTTGGATTCCTCAGTAGCTGGTAGGGCTGCCTGGATCTCTTCAGACCTCCGACTTTGTCTAACACTCTGCCCCCCACCTCAGAATGAAAACAGGTCTCCTATTTTCTCAGGGACATGCCTTGGCGACTGAACCACATACTGTGACTTCTCTTATATCTCCATTCTTGTCATTCTATCTATCTTGATGCTCCAGCGTAAGCTTTGACTTTGGCTTTCTCCCCTGGCTCAAGTGCCTATTCTCCTTCCAGCTCTGCTGCTCCTGGCTGCTCCAAGCAAATTTCCTCCCAGGAGTCCAAAGGATTTTCTGCTTTGATCCTGCCTCCTTGGACAGGGCTCTGCCACTCTGGTTCCAGCAATGCCTGTAGGATATGAGCTTAAGGATCCTCAAGCTTTGCTTTGTCTTCAGCGCCTTAATGGTGTTGGCCAGCGCCCTGCCTGCAGCCAGCACTATCCTGAGAACCTTATTGAGCATTCTGCAGAGGCTGGGTAGAACTGCTAGCTCTATGCTTCCCCGCCCACTCTACCCAGCTCATGCTGCCACCCTGAAAACCCTGCTAGGACTTGGAAGCTGTGGCATATTATGACTGTATTAATCTAGGACAGCAAAGCCTAAGGCCAATGCTTTTATACTACCATTTGGTTGATGAGAGCAACAACAGAGAAACAGAAATGAGGGGAAGTGAAGTGGGTCACAGAAAGAGGGAGACCAAATACCAACAACTGTATCATCCATCTCTGGGCACTGCTTGCTAGTAGATTTCATGCTATGTTTTCAGGGAGATGTTGTATAAGTGACTGCATTTTAGGACAGCGGGAGGAGCAAAAGCATTTATTTTCCTCTTCCCTTGGCCAAAGTCAGCCCCAAGGGGCACAAATTCTCCTGCACTGGTTACCAGATGCCCAAAAGTGGCCAGCTACCTGTCTCACACAGTGCACTCCTCGGCAGCAACAGAGAAGTGTGGGAGACAAGAGGGTGTGCTGTCCTTGTGGGTTGAATAAGAGGCCATGGCAGTGGCATCAGTAGACACACCTGGGCCCGTAGCAGTGAGAGCAGCACAAGCTGAGCTAGATTTTCTCAGCCTGGCAGCAGGCACAGGTGTAGAGGTGGTGATGGGGGATAAATGGGATCTGGTCATGTTGGAGCATTAAAACAGCAGTTCAGGTTGACTCCTGGACTTGTTTGTGCCATGAGGAAACTTCTTGGCCAGGTGAGGAAATACTCAGTTTCCCTTTCTTGTCCTTAGGGTTGAGTGTTTCTCTGACGAGTCTGTTGTGTGGGTGAGGTACAGCTGAGTGGTCTGATTGGGAGGAGGAGATCCAGTTCCTGCTACACCTGTGAGCTGCATCATATCGTCAGAAAAGACAGAGCAGCTGTCTGTGGAGCAGCGGATGACTGTGACATTGATCACACACCAGGGGCCCATGTCTCTGGAAAGCAGAAGTATTTATGATCGTAATCCAACACTTTGTCCAATCTGTTGACAGTTGTGTGAGACCAGGTGCTACCTTCTAGGCTATTCCCCAGCTCTACTTTGTTTTGGCACCAAAAGATGACCTCCTCAGTGTCCTCCGGCCCTGGGTGACAGTGAGTGCCATTTATCTTGCATGAAGCTTGTGGGATATGCCTTAAAGGAACTCCTGTTTCTTCTTTTTTCCTTCAACACTGGGGATTGAGCCCAGGACCTTCTGAGCTATGTCTCTACCCTTTTTGTATTTTTCTCTTTAAGACAAGGGTCTTGCAAAGTGGGTAAGTTACCCATGCTGGGTTCAAACTCAAGTTCCCTTCATCTGTGAAGTTTAGATGATATCAAACAAAGGATTTAAGGTTACAGAGAGGAGGCCCTTGTGAGATCACAGCAATCCTTCAGGTTTCAATTGCACTAAATTCTTCGACTTGACTCATCAGCCAGCTGACCTCCTGGAAAGGGTGAGGTCTAGTTTGGAGTGCAGCTGAGGTTAAAGCATTTAAACTGCTAGTCAAGTAGGCAACTGGTATAATTGACTTTTGACCCCATAGTGACCTCCCTTGATCCCATTCATCTCTACATTGTAAAAACAGACATCAGAATGAGAGTATAGAAGGGCTTCTCCCATGCAAGTGATCATCAAAACTAGTACTATGATAAACCAGCAGTTTTGGTCAGTAGTGGAAATTAGTTACCCTAATGTGACATACCGTTTTATGCCTCATGGGGGTGAGTATGGGGAGGAGGAACAGTCCCTATGAACATCACCATTGTTTAGTCTGAACCCTTTCCTTGCCTCTTTATGCAAATTTCTGCACTTCACTGGGCCAAGCATGTTCTTCTGGGAATGTGGGTTGGGAGTGATGGACCCTCTTCATTTCAGAGCTGGAGCCCCAGCCTGGTATCATGACAGGAAATGGTAGACATGTGACAAAACCCTCATTATGGTGACTTGCCCAGAGCAAGGGGGATCTGATCTAAGTGGACTCGCTGTCTCTACTGTTAAAAAATGCCAACTGCTGGTAGCCTTCAAATGATAACTGTAAAACAAGGTAGGCAACTCAGAATCCTCTGCATGAGTCCTGCCAGAGCCCAAGTAGAAACGTTGGGCTGGCTCTTCTCTGTTCATATCCATGCTTTTCTGAACATGACACCAAATAAAGCTGGGCCTTGTTTGAATAACCAGAATAGGGATTCCCAGCTGCTTATCCCTCGTCCCATCCATGCCCATCTGACACATGGGGGTCCTGCTGGAAGCCTGTCCATCTGGTCCTGGAGACAGAACAGAAACATGGACTCCTGATGCCCTGGAGTGAGCTCTGGCATCTGGGCAACAGGAAGAGAACCATCACGGAACGCTAAGGGGCATAGAGACTCCTACCCGCAAGCCAGTCAGGCAAGTGCTTCTCCACCCAGCTGCTCATGGAACGCAGGTGGCTTGGGAAGGGTGGTGACCAGTTCTGCAGAGTCCCTTTGGCACAGCAGGTGTGTAAAAGTTGGCTTCCGACACCACCACAGCATTTATGACCTTCCTTGCCTCAGAATGGCTCAGAGCCGCTGCCCTTGATCTGCTTTACGCTCAGTGCTGCTCCTTCTTCTGATCCTCCCAGGTTGTGACCTGGGGGCTGACTCACTTTCCTGTTTACAGCCTTCCCTCAGCTCTTACTCCTAGTGTTGTCCATGGTTTCTCTAGCAAATGACCTTTGCTTTCCTCTTGACTAGTGTTCGGTTTCTCTTCTGGCCGGATGGCCTCTGGTTAAAAATACGGTATATTTTCCTTGTCCCGCAGGACCCCTTTTCCCTGCTGTGACCTCCTAAGAGCAGTGCACATGCCAGACTCACTTTTGCATATAGGAGAGGAAGAAGGGAGAGTAGAGTAGGTACCCAGGGAGGGAGCTGGGCAGAAAGGGAGAATAAACCTGTTCCTTCTATGAATTCCTGCTGCCACCATTGTAGCCATTAAAATGAGCACCACCAGGATTTGTTTAATCTGAAAGAGCCATGGGAAGCCATATAAGCCTCTTTAGCCCATATGGGCCTGTCGGGAACCTCTGGATTTGATACTGTTGTTCTGTAGTCCAACTGAAATTCCTTTATTTTATCTGCAAGTATTTTCTGACAAGTAGTTTTACTTTTATAGCTTAATTCTTCAGTGAACACTGAGATAGTTCAGTTGGTGAAGCTTTGAAATACTTTCATTGCTAATACTTTGTGGACTCTAGAATTTTATTAAGTGCCAGCCCATTTCTGAGGGTTCTGTGCTTCACAGCAATAGTATTTTTTTTTTTTTTTTTTGGTATTCTCTGCCTTACTTGTGCCTTATTCTCTAGGGAACCGTCTCTAGCCACAGCCCTGCCAGAAACATAGACTTGTTCATACTGTGTGATCCTCACTGTAGATGATTAGATCTGTGGTACACATTGATCCTGATGTAGTAGGTCCATAAACAATGTCACTGGCCAATGACGTCATCTTGTTGAATTTTTGAGCTCAAGTATTCATAGTTAGCTATTGGTGGGTGCTGGACTCTTCAGGTTCATGCTGTGTATGAAGGCTTCGGTTGTGAGAGCACAGAAACAAGTAGTAGTCTGAGAAAGCTGATTTGTAGAGAGGCGGATGTGCCTGCATCGGGCATCACAGAGGGATCGCAGAGATCCAGAAAGAGCAAAGCAGAGCATGTCTTTAGCTTTTGGTATGGAATGACCTCTTAAATTTATAAAAACCCTCACCCCATAAGCAGGTGGGAATCTCTATTCTAGTTATTCAAACAAGGCTCAGCTTTATTTGGTGTCATGTTCAGAATAATTTTGAGACAAGAATTTCTGTTCCTTGTAGCTAAAAAGCCTTGACTAAAATAAACTGCAACCTAGGTGTGGCAAGTAGTGGCTGCCACAGAGAGCTGTAAACTTGTATCTTGGTAATATTAAGCAAGAGCTGGAATGGTTTTGGTTGCTTGTTTTGCAGTAGAGCTAAGTGTCACTGAAAACTACTTACAACTGTGCAGTCACTGTTAATCATTTAGGATGTTCTGGCTTTCCACCTATTTCTCGTTTGTGGTAAAGGTATTGGCTTTATAGGGTGTGTTGTAAAAACTCTGTTTGGGGAAAATATACCCAATATAAATTTAACATCAAAGACCAAGATTGCCTTTACTGGTTTATAGTGATGAACTTTTTGGTTGTTCATGCTAGAAATGTGATTTTGATTGCCTTGTCAACAAACCTGTTGTCCAAATAACTGGAGATGTTTATGGCTGGGGAAATTCCATATAGATGGGATAGCAGGGGAGACTGGTGAGAGAATGAGGTAGCAACAGTCTGTGTTCCCTCTCCAGCAATTACAAATTGTTCTCATGAATTTTAGCTCCTGCACCACGCTGGCATTTATCTGGTTAGAAAAGTAAGAAATGGACACCCTGGGGATGGAGCCTGTGGCTGTCCTCTGTGTGTGTGTGTGTGTGTGTGTACGCATGAGTTTTGATGAGCTGAAAGAGAGGACACTGCAATTTTGCCTAAAACACAAATCTAGTCTGGGTCCAAAAGTCTGAAATACTCTGCAGAGTGTTGCTTGTTTATTTTGCATTTTTTGTTTTGTTTTTATTTTTTGTTTTTTGTTAGTACATGTTTTGTGTTTCATTAGTACATAATGATTACATTCCTCACGGGGAGCTGGCACATGTACATAACACATTTCAGTTATTTTTTCATTGCTACCCTCAGCCTCTATCACTTGATCACCTTCCGTTTGTAAAAGATCTATTTCCCTATTTCCTATTATATGTCTTTTATTTTTCTCTTTATTTATAATTTGGATTTCTCATATGAGAGAAACCATACGATATTTAAGCTTGCATGTTTGACTTATTTCACTTAACATTTTGGTCTCAAAGTGCACCCATTGTCCTGTAGATGATCAGGTCTATTTTTCCTTATTACAGAGTAGTACAGTGTTGTGAGTAAATACCATGTTTTCTTTATCCATTTCTTTATCTGTTGAAGGACATATGGGCTGCTTCCAAGGTTTAGCTGTTACGAATTGTGCTTCTATAAACAGGGCATGCATGTATCACTGTAACATGCTTTCTCTAAGGGGATAACTGAGTCAAATGGAATTTCTAGTTTTAGTTTTTTGAGGACTCTCCATGCTGATTTCCATAGTGCTTGTACTGGTTTACATTCCCACCAACAATGTAAATGGATTCCATTTCTCTCTGTAGCCTCACTAGCATTTATTATTTGATTTCTTGATGATGGCCATTCTTTCTGAGTAAGGTGGAATTTCTGTTGTTTTAATTTACATTTTCAACTGGGAAAAGAGTACTTGGATAATGGTAGAGGGAGAACTGGTTTATAGTGAGATGCAACGTAGCCTAATGGCAGATGTACAGGCTCTGGACCCAGACCATCCTCACTGAAATCCCAGGCCCACTGCTTAGTGTCTCTATGATCTTGGGAGCTTCTTCAAATCCTGCTTCCTCAATTTCTTCATTTATAAATTGGGAGTAATAATAGTACCTACCTTGTAGATTTGTTGTGAAGAGCAAAGGAATCAATACATGTAATATGCAGAGTAATGTCTGGCTCAGTGTAGGTTCTTAAGAAATGCCAGTTATTATTACTTTGTAAGATATCAGCTAGTGTGCCAACAAGACCAGCAAGCTGCAAGAGAACACATATCACAAATGTACTATAGTCTTCTCCTATGAAATCAGATTTACTATGAAGTCAATGTAGTTGAAGGCAGGGTCCTTCACTGGGACAAGTTTGGATAGAGAGAGGAAGTGAGTTTGCAATATCAAACACTTCTGTAAGCATTTTTGGTCAATAACATAAAGACATAATGTAAGAGATGGACTTTGCAATACCCCAGGAAAAAAATACAAGGCATGTATTCCTTGACTTATGGACTGTATGTGTATTAGCTAAAACAAGAAAGAAGATTCATAAAAGGGCTACTAACATGGAGATGGGAAGAAGGAGAAAAAAATGGATTGGGCTGAATTTTATGAAGGAAAGGAATAGTAAGAATAATAACTTGTTTATGAAATATTGGGAAACTAGAGCTGGCATGAAAGGTGAATACTTTGAGGTGAATACTTAAGCAGATGTTTACTTGACCATGCTCCCACAGTGAGTGGCTCAGCCCCTGAGCTCCTTAGCGCAGGGGTTAGAGAGCAGTCTGCATGAAGGTTACGGGTTAGAGTCCTGTAATTATCCACAGTGATTAGGGATGTTTCTGATAGAGCCCTCGTTCAGTCCAATCTAGTACTTGTAAATAACTTACATTGATATAGTGCTTTATGAAACATTTAAGGCAGCCTGAACTTATGTGATTCTCATAATAATCATTTACTGAGCTTCTATTTTGGGCAAAGCTATGCTGGGAATCAAGAGAGAGAAAAATGGGTTGTGTTGTAATGTCTGCTTTGCACTGCCACCAGATGAAGTAGATGAAGTAAAAACACTAAAGTTATTTAAATTGAAGACAATATATTTGATTAACTTTTACTTACACTATTTTGGAGTTCACCATTGATACTGTGAAGAAGCTAAGGAAATGGAAGTTCTGTTTTTGTTATTGTTTTGTCCTTATATTTCTACTCTGGGCTATACTCTTATGTCAACAGAAAATTATATTCTTTCATTTTTTGTTCTTTTTCTTTTTGGTGGTGTTGGAGAGTGAGCCCAGGACGCTGCCTAGGCTAAATACATGCTCTACCAGCGAACAATACCTCCAGCCTCTTATTTTTAGAGTGGTTATTCATAAAAAGCCATTTTAGAGTGAGAAGTTCGTTTATTCATTATCTTCAACCCCTCATTCCACAGATGAGGATGAAACACAGGTGACATGTTCAGGTAACTGAGCTTAGATGGAAGCCCATGTTCCAGTCGTCTGTGTTTTCTTTCTTTCCAAGCTGTTTCCTCCATGGGGATCAGGGAATTGTAGTTCAGTTGTTTCTGTGTACACACAGGCTGAAATGTGTTATGTTTTGTCTCATACTCCCTAAGACTAGATTTACTATGAAGTCAGTGCAGTTGCAGACAGGGTCATCACTGCGACCAGTTTGGATGGGGAGAGGGAGTTTGCAATATCAAACACTTCTGTAAGCATTTTTTGATCAAAAAAACATAATGTAAGAGATGGACTTAACTCTCCAAAACTCCAGCAATTTGTTGTGAACGTCTATCTGACTTTATATTTTTAATTTTGTAATCTTATTTTAAAGAAGTATTCTCCTCCAAGGTTGTTATGTTTCTGGGCCCATAAAGCCTGGTTCTGCTTCTGATGTCCAAGGATATAATTACTTGGGAATTTCATTTAACTATTTAAAATTTGTATCTTAAAATTAATTTTTATCAGTTTTTTGAATACATTTAAATTCTATTTCAAGTGAATTTAAAATTTTGTTATAGTAATAATATAAAAAGTTGTGCTAAAATGTTTTAAACAAAATAGTAGCTCCTTGACTCAGATTTTCCTCTCAATTTGTCCTTCTATATCCTTCAAGCATAGTACTTTTAATTCCTTCAGATATTTCCATTTAATGACTGTCTTTCTTAATTGATTAGTTTTAGATATTATATATTGGGTTCCTGAATTAATAGCTAAGGATTTAACTTTGTTACTCCAAATACCCCTTTTCTCTCCTCTCAGTTCCCAAAAGAGTTAAATCACAATGTTTTGTTATCTCAAGCTTTAGTATTTATATTATGATGATTATATAATTACAGCAAAAGCAAGTTGTTTTCTTTGTCATCCTTTCTTAAGTTTGTCCTGGAGTTAACAGTTATTTTATTTGTCTTTTGCTTAATTTTTTGTGTATGTGTCTGAATGAATGCACTGCTTTTCTTTCCCTTTCATGGAACTTTTTGTTTTTCCCAGAGTTTATAATTGCTTTGTCTTTTCCTTTGCTTCATTTTCTGTGTATCTAGCTAAAGGCATCATCAGAATTAACAAATATTTATCCTATAATTATTACTGGAAGTCACCATACACATCTATCAAGTCTTTCTTCCTCTTTTTTTCTCCTAGAAGCCTTTCTCCCATAATCCTTTATTTTCCCACTCCCATATAGACTGATTTTTTCCTAGTGTCTGAAATATCATGATAAGCTTTTAGTAAAGATGTTTGGTGAGGATGATTTCCAGTGGGTTCTTTCTAAATCCTAGGGAATTTTCTACTTATTATACAAGGTATGATTGAAAATAGTGTTTAAATTAAAATTTATTACAATAGAAGACACATTGCCATTAATCCCCCTCAAAGTCCTCCTCTTCACTTAGAACACATTCATCCCACTGTTCTTGCCACTTTCTGAAGTAGTTCTGGAAGTCTTCTTTTCTGAATGTCTTTAGCTGTACTATTATGATTGACTTCTTGTCCTGAATTAATTCCGAATGTTTACCTTCCATGTTCATTTTGACTTTGGGACAGAGTCAAAAGTTGCATGTTGCCAGATCCACTGGATAAGGTAGATGAAGACACACTGTAGTGTTTTATGAGCCTGCTTTTCTGTTGGCTGGCGCTTGGCAGCAGCAGTCACTATATTTTTTATCACACCTTGTAAAGACACTCATGAATGAGAACTTCCAGAACTGCTTCAGAAGCAGTACGATGGGATGAGTGTGTTCAAAGCCAGGGAGAGTGTTCTGTGTGTCAGCGGAGAGTGTCGGGGATTAATGGCAATGTATCTTTCACTGTAATAAGAGGTTTAAAATTTAACCTTTCATTATATATTTTGAATACTTACTAGCAGTTTTATATAAACAAATTTCAAAAGTACCTTTTAAGTACCTTGGCCTGCCTTCATTTTTTAGTTGACTACAGATTTACATAATGATGGATAAAGTACCACATCTGGATACACCCTGAGCAGCGTTTAGTTTAGTGTTTAGTGATTAAAAGTAGGGTTTTCTGGTGTATAATTCAACTCCACATGTTTATTAACTTTCCAGTGAGTTATTTGAATTGTGAATTCCAAGTAATTAGTAAGGATAAATTTCCAGTTTCTTATTATTTTCAAACTCACAGTGGTACCAGCTACTGTGAGTTTTAACATAGAGAAGTTAAATATAATTTTAAAACACATTATGTGTTTTTAAAGCATATTAAACTTGTTTTATATACTTTTTATTATTTGTACACTAAAGCATTCCTTAACAATGGGTTAACTACTACTTGTATCAATGGCTTTTTCCCCCTAGTGCTTTTAATATACAGAATGTTTAGTCATTTCTTACTGTGCACTATCAAAGCAGGCCAATAGTATTATTTTACTTTGCTAAAATAGAAATTAAGACCACTGAAATTAATAATTAAGCTTTCTATAGGGGATGTTTTATTCTCAGATAATTCACTGCTCTTTAAAGGAGGATTAGTATTTTCCTAGATAATTCACCATGTAAATCCAGGAAGTTGCTGATTCATTAGAGAAGGGGGCATATTTTTTCTAGTATGTTTCCATATATTTTATTTTTTTTGCTGAAATTCAGGTGACTTGTTGAATTCTTATAGAATTCTTTATTTATTTATTCTTACTGAATTCTATAGAATTCTTTATTTTCACTTGATTTATTTCTACTTATTTCCTGAGAACATTACCAAAGAAAAGAGTGTTTTTAAACCCTAAAGGCCTTGGCCGAAACACCCAGGCCCAGTAATTATTAAATACTGTGTGTCTGAGCCAGCTCTCCGTTCAAAACACGCTGCTCTTGGAATGCCCTGGCCCCTGCCTAGACCTGTACCTTGGAAGCCACTGCACATGTCAGGATGTGCTGCTCCTTCGCCCTTCCTGTCCTGTCCTCAGCAGTGCTGTCTGCTGCAAGCTGTGGACAGACACAGGTGTGGCGGATGCTTCAGGGCAGGTGTGGTCTGCCCTGATTGTCTGAGATCCCCACCCCAGACTAGAGAGCTGGCCAGTAACTTTGAGGAAAGGGTGGAGACACAGAAATACCTACTAAAGATTACGTTTATCAGAGACAATTGCCTCTCCTTTTCTGCTAGATGAAGCGGGACTTTCACCACTGAAGGTGCTTTTTCTAATCTGTCCACTTAGGTGTTAGTGGTTAATTTGGTACAGTAATTTATTTTTATCAGTGTTGTAGGAGTTCTAGCCCAGCCTCAGACTGTAGCGCACATGATTGATTTGAAGCTTGTTTATTAGGGCTGCTATCCATTTTCCCTGCACTTTTATATACTTTAAAATACTACTTACGTGTACTGTATAGAAGGCATTCCTGGCATTAGCATTTATTTTGTACTACTGGAAGCTTAGCAAAATTAAACGTATTTACTTAATCCATTGATTATGAAGACTTTTTTTTCCCCCTCAGTTAGATTCCACATCATTTCTCTCTGATGAACACTTAAAGTATCTTCTGGACAAGTACACATTCAAACAGAAATCCATCACTAGATGGATTTCTGAAAAAGAAAATGAAGGCGTTGAGGATAAGACACCTGACTTCCCCCAGCTTTCCAGATCTATCCTGTCGGAGTTACCAAATGAATCAGAAGCAAAAACCCAGAACACAGGGGTGGAAGATGGAAATATGCACCAGAACACAGACTGTGAAGCTTCTGCGGGTTATTATCTCACTAAAGCCTTGGCAGGGCATTGTATGTCAGAAGCTCTTATCACTGAAGCAGAGGAAATGAAGCACCTTCAGTTTTCCAAAGAGGAGGTTATTAGTAACACAGAAGACTATTTTATGTCAAAGACGGTTGGCATCGGGAGACTCCAGAAGCCTTCTTTCTTGGATGATCCACTGTATGGTATCAATATGAGCCTTTCATTGGACCAGAATCTGAGACTCAGTCCTCCCAAGGAATCAACACCAGGTGAGGTTTGGAGAACATATATTTTGGACAATAATTCATGGTGGCAACTCAATATAAAAATATGGTTTGAAGTAGAACAAGGGATAAAGACATATTTATAACTCACAGAATAGTGCGTGAACATGAGAACATATTTATCAGTGTTGTTTTGAGAGCAAGGCTGAGATTAGTACTCTTATGAAATACATTCTTCTTGAAGATAATTGATACTGTCATCTGGAAAACGATGTTGATTTCGGAGAAAGTGGTTTGAATGGCAACAAATAATTGAAATAGATTTGCTTCATACTTTGAATTTCCAAATTCAGTGGTAAAAATTTGTCTCTAGGAATGAATTTGCAAATTGCCATCCTCCTTGTGGTTTTATTATTTTCTGTATGCAAAACTTCCTGTCCAGCCCACCCCTGTATCTTCAGGTATTTCTCATGATCCAGTGTAGCTTCTTACAATGGTACAGTTGCATGGGGTTTAAATAAGATGGGAAGTTTTTGACATAACAAAACATATAATTATCTATGTTAGAAGGCTTTCAAAATTAATGAGTCTATTTAAAAAACTTCAACTTTACTTATAATGTAGATTTCTTTAGAATGTATTGCCTTTTAAGTCTACAGATGTATTTTTTATCTGTTCCCTTTGAAGTCTGTAATCTATTAATTCTGAACTAACTCCTCCATCTCATATTTCAGACTTTCCTCTTGATTTTTGTTCCCTCAATCCGTAGGCTCAACATTTAGTCTTGTTGAACTATCCTCTCCCTTGCTTTCCACTTCTAATCTTCAGGTATTGCTTGGTGTACTCCTGTGGGGTCACTCATACCCATGCCTTCTTTCCTCCTCTGCTGCATCTGGGCCAATGTGATGACTCTTGGAAGCCTCTCTGCTTCTTATCTTTCCCCTCCCTCTCCTACTGCCCTGATTTCATCAAGATCCAGCTTCACAGCCACACTTTCCATCTCCATAGTCTTCATCACCTATTGCATGAAATCTGAATTCTTTTTACCTGCCCTTGAAAGCCTTCAGATTCTATTCAGAAGTTCTCTTCTTAATTATTCTCTGATTAGTCACCTAAATGTTACTCAGGTAATTACTAATTTTGTTCTTGGATTTCCACAGCTTTCCCATGCTTCCGGTGCTCGGGCCCTTCGTCTCAGGCATGTTTAGGTGTTCCTTTAATGTTGCTAAATTCCAGCCCCACTGTTACTGAAGGTGCCCTTTCTGGCCCACTCTGCGAAGGCTTTTGTTTCTCCTCTCAGTGTTCAAGCGCACTGGTTTCCCATCGTATTATTTTACACATTCTGCCTTCATATTTTCATGTATGCATTCACCGTCTCTTCCTTTGTATCCTGTAACTAACGGAACAGATGACTGTGAATATGCTGCAGTAAACGTGGGTGTGCAGATATCTTTTCAACATATTGACTTCAATTTCCTTGAATATATGACCAGAAGTGAGGTTGATGGGTCATATGGGGGTCCTGCTTTAGTGTTTTGAGGAACCTCCAACAGTTTTCCATATGGATGTATAATTTACATTCCTGCCAACAGCATGCTAGGGTTCTCTTTATTCCATATACTCTTTCTTTTTATCTTTTTAATAATAGCCATTCTAAGCAAGGTGAAGTAACATCTTATTGTGATTTCAAGTTGGATTTTCCTAATTATTAGTGATGCTGAGCACTTTTTCACGAGCCTCTTGACCATCTGTATATCTTTTGTTTGAGAAATATTTGCCCATTTCAAAAAATTAGTTTTTGGTTGTTTGGTTTCCATCTACATTTTGGACATTAACCTCTTATCAGGTGTGTGGTTTTCCAATATTTTCTCCCATTCTGTGTGTTGCCTCTCTGTTTTGTTCTTTACTTCCTTTGCTGAATAGAGCTGTTTAGTTTGATATCACCCTATTTGTCTATTTCTTCTTTTGTTGCTTGTGCTTTTGAGGTACAAAAGGTACCAAAATATCATTGTCCAGATCAATGTTATGGAGTTTTTCTCTTTTATTTTGGTAGTTTTATAGTTTCAGGTATTATATTTAAATCTTTAATCTACTTTAAGTTGTTTTTTTATATGTGGTATAAGGATCAAATTTCATTTTCTGCTGGTAGCTATCTAGGTTTCCTGGTGCCATTTATTGAGGGGATTGATTTTTTTTTTTTCTGTTGTGTGTTTTTGGAACTTTTGTCAAAAATCAGTTGATCAGAAATGTATGGGTTTGTATCTGGGTTTTCTAGCCTGTTCTATTAATCAATGTGCCCGTTTTTATGCTAGTTTAATGCTGTTTTCATTATCAGTGGTTTTTTTTTTTTTTGGTAC
Organism: Dolichotis patagonum; assembly: GCA_004027295.1. NCBI lineage: Eukaryota > Metazoa > Chordata > Mammalia > Rodentia > Caviidae > Dolichotis > Dolichotis patagonum. Next base: position 42,678 of record PVJX010004530.1, read on the forward strand.
CTGGAGTTGAACTCAGGCCTTCATGTTTGCCAGGCAGGTGATATGCTGCTGAGCTAAATTCCTGGTCCTTACCAGTGTTTTTAAAAATATTTTGAAATTAGGAAATGTGGTGTTTACAGCTTTATTCTTTTTGCTCAAGAGTTTTTGGCTTTTCAGAGGCTTTGACAGTGCTAAAGGAATTTAAGGAGTGTGAAAAATGATAGATTTCATTAGAGATGGCATCAAATCTGTAGATCACTTGTGCTTATATGGCCATTTAACAGTATTAATTCTCTAATCCGTGAATATTGAATTACCTTTTTATTTAATGGTTTCAATTTCTTTCTTTCTTCCTTCCTTTCTTTTTTTTTTCTTTTTGAGATAGGGTCTCACTGTGTAGTTCAGGATGACCTTGAGGTCATTATGTAGCCCAGGGTGGCCTTGAACTTGCAGTGATCCTCCTAACTCAGCCTCCTGAGTGCTGAGATTATAGGCATATGCCTCTATGCCCGGCCTCTTCAATTTCTTTCATCAGTGTTTTCAAGTTTTTGATGCACAGTTCTATCATTTTATTAGTTAAATTTACTCATTTTATTTTTTATGCTATTGTAAATGAGACTTTTCTTAATTTTCTTTTTGGATATTCATTATATATGTAGAAATGTTACTGATTTTTGTGTTAACTGTAAGTTTACTGAATTTTTTTATTAGTTCTAACAGTTTTTTAGTGGAGTCTAAAATTTAGTGTTTTTTACACATAAGATCATGTTGTTAGTAAACAATTTTTCTTCTTTTTTTTGTAGCCAGATCCCTTTTATTTACTTTTAATTGCTGTAGTTAGGACTTTCAGTTTCATGGTGGTCGGAATACATATAGCAGGCTATTTCAAAACTGAAAAGAACCTAACTTGAATCATATATAAAAACTATGCTTTCGTTCCCTCATTCCCACTTTTTATGGTTTGTCAAAATTTAAATAATTTGTATAACTTAATTTATTTTTGTGGCAGTTGGTTTTATTAGTTTTGTCTTTCAACCTGTGTATCTTAATCTTTTAATCCTTGGAGTAGAGATAAAATTGCACACCTCCCTTGTATATTAGAATCTTCTGAATATGGCTAAGTATTACTTATATTATGTAGTCTTGCTTTCATATGTGTTATAATATCAGGATCCTTCTTTTCAGTTTAGGGAATTTGCTTTAGCAGCTCCTGTTAGTTAAGTTAGTGTTATGGTTTATATCTAGATGTCCACCAGGAGCCTCATGCATTCAATAGGCAGGGATTTTAGAAAAGGGCTGGATCACAGAACACTACAGCTGACTTAGTTTTAGGAGGCGGGGTCTGGTCAGACGATGTGAGTCACTGGGGGTGTGACATGGAAGGTTTATCTCCCTTCCTACTTTCTTGTTTTTCTTTCTCTGCTTCCTGGTTACCATGACGCGAGCATTTAGCTATTCCTCAGCCATGCCTCTCCATCGTATTGTTTCTTCTTTAAAGCCAACTGGCTGGTCTGCCTTTAAGTTGTGGGTGCTAGATATGGAGTCTCAGCAATGAGAAAAGGGCTAACATACACAATGATGATGAACTGCAGTTTTCATTTGTTTCATTGTTATTATTTCTCTCTAATTTCTGAAGGACAGCTTAGCTTGGTAACATACTCTTGGTTAGCCGTTTTTTTCCTTCTGCACTTTGAATATATTGTTTTAATGTTTCCTAGTTCGCAAGAATTCTTCTAAGAAAATTGCTGATAGCTGTATTATGACTCCCTTGAATGTGTTTTTTTCTCCTGCTGCTCTAAGAATTAGGTTTTTTTAATAGTTTAATTATGATACGTCTTGGCAAACTCCTCTTTGGGTTGAATTTGGCGATTGCTGAGCTTCCTGTATCTAGTTGTTATTATCTTTCCTCAGATTTGAGAAATTCTCAGTCATTCTTTCTTCAAATATGCTTTTTGGGTCTTTTGCTCTCAAGAGAAAGACTCTGGGACTCTTATTATACAAAGGTAAACTTCTTGATCATTTCACATAATTTGTAGTCATTTTTCATTCTTTTTTTCTTTTTGTTCTCAGACTGCAAAATTTCATATGTCCTGTCTTCAGGTGCATTAATTCTTCTGCTTGATCATGTCTGTTGCTAAAGTTTTTGGTCAACATTTTTTGTTTACTTACTGAAATTTTCATATCTAGTATTTGTATTTGATTTTTAAATTCTTTGTCAAGATTTGCTTTTTGTTTATCCATTGTTTTCCAGATTTCATTTTATTTTCTATCTGTATTTTTCTGTAGTTCCCTGAATACTTATAAGAGAATTATCCTGAATTCTTTCTCAATCATTTCATAGATCTCTATTTCTTCAGAGCCCATTATTGGGCCTGTATTAATTACCTTTGTAGTATCATAACCCCAGTTCTTTGTCATCTTTGTGTCCTTGTGTTGGTGTCCACACCTTTGAGGACATGGCTGTCTCTTCCAGCTTTTGCAGGTGTTCTTTCTGGCAGACTATCATTATTGTCTTTCCTAGTATTCTGGATGGGCCAGCTGGTGGTTACAAGGACACACAGATCATGCTGTTGGGGTTTCTCACTAGGCTGGCTATTGCCTGTCCTTGGAAGTCAAATGGACCTAGTTGCTTTACTCTGAAGCTGCATCCCATGATTAGATAGAGCTGCTGACTGGGCTCTGTAATAACTTCTGATTGGGCAGAGTTTTAGATTGTCTTCCCTGTCTGCAAAGCACTACTTTTTCTAAACAGTAGCTGCAGAGTCACATGCTTGACTCTGAGACTCAGCAAGGTCTCTGGGGTCACTTTTCTGTGACTTGATATGGGCCATGATAGAGGTTGTCCTCTACAGATACAAGGAACATGAGCTTCCCCACCTAGAGAAGCCTTATGTGAAGAACACGTCTCGGTGGGGTCGCACTAGTTAGCCAGGAGAGTTGAGCAGGGTCAGATGCTCTTCTTTGCAGGTATCCCATGTTCCGCACTAGCCTCCTGGTCTGGGAAAGGCTGAAGGAGAACACCAAGGCTTGGTGGGGTCGCTACTTGGCTGATGGGGCTGGGTGGGGCCAGAAACCTCCCTCTAATTGCTGGCTTGCCCATGTCTTCCTGCTTAGGGGAGGCTTAAGGAAAGGACTGGGACTGGGAGGGTAAGGTTATTAGGGACAAGTCTCTGGCAGACCAGTTGACCATACTTCCTGCAGGGCATTGCTCTTGGCTATGTTTTCTAGTAAAGTGACTTCATCGGCTAGACCACAGAGCTACTGCCAAGGTCTATGTGCTGGTTGCTGTAAGTCCCACCCCTGTTCTTTGTTTATTACATCCTAGAGGAATATCCCTGGCATCACTCCAGTGTTTCCAGAGTAGGGTGAGCCTCCTGTGAGGAGTCCTAGAATAGCAGGGATGCTACATGTCTGCTATAACTCTTTTCCTACTATAGAAAATGTAGGTCCAGAGTAATCCTCTCTGCACAGCACTAAGATAGTTTAGAGATGAGGGAAGAGGGGCTGTAGTGAATATGAAAACCTTATCCTTACTCTTTTCTCAGTTCTGTAGTTTGAGTGTCCAAAACAGTATCTCTGCCTTTCTCTTCATGCAAGTGTTTTTGTTGTTGTTGTTGTTGCTGCTTGTATGTATGCTTGTTTGTTTGTTTGGTAGGTGCTGATTGGAGTCCTGAAATGGGGTAGAAAGTGGAGAACTGCTGTTGCATCATCTTGCTGACTAAACGTCAGGCTATAATATTTCACCCAACAACAGAGTTCATTTAAAGCATGCAATTCAATTAGAGGGCTGTGGTTGGCCTTCTTCCTTACTAAGGATCTTCTTTTAGTAGATAGACTATAGACACTGTTCTACCTTAAAGTTGCACTGTATTTTGTTTCTTTTGAGGCAGAGATTTTGTTTTTAGATAGAATCTGAACTGCTTTGTGTTGTTATCAAATTTACTAAATTGGATACAATGATTTCTTGTATATGGGGTTTAATTTCCATGGGGAATATGTTTTTAGGATGGTACTTCCTTAAAACATGAATATGAATCATATTGATTATACCTGTCCATGGGTAGAAATGCAAGATAGAATGAACCAGAACTTAATGTGACTTACTGGAAAGAAATTGTGGAGGCACAGAACATGCCCTTCTGATCATACCAGATAATCTTCCTACATGGTTATATATAATAACCCTTGTTAATCCTCCTATATGGTAATATATAATAACCCTTGTGGAAGATTGAGATGGTAAAGCTGTGAAGTGTGAACCACACTTTATTTTCTGTTTATTATAAATGAACTCGAAGGCAGTGGTGACAAACCTATGGCAGGTGTGCCACAGTGGGTGTTTACTATTATTGAAAGCTCTAAAAGGTTCACCATCACTGCTCTAAGGAATAGTTCCCGCACTATCATTTTTGAGCATGTTAGAATATCTGAAGTCGTTTTGCTAAATTCAGCATTTACAGTTGCTAAAATAACTTGCTAATCAACTTTATTGTGCAGTACTAAATTGTATGTTGTGTGCTTTCTACAAAAGGGACACAAAAAGCAAATGCTATACAAATTTTCTTGGCAAAAAGCCCTTTAAAGATGTTTCTGCAATGAGGAGTTCAGCTGTTACATTATGTTCTGGCTCTTTCTCAGGAAATAAATACACGTGAATGTGATGCAGATTAGATTTCTGTAAGCAGACAAGGAGGAAATAAAAAAGCCAGTTATCATCTTTTCTTTTAATAGCAAACACTCTTGATATGTAGCTCTTTTTTCCTTGATAAACTAAGGTCTGTTTCAAGTATTTTACTTCTGCTTGTAGAAGGCAAGCAGATAAAGCTTAAATAGAAAAGAACTTAATCACCAGCATAATTCACAGCATTGAAATACAAGGATTTATTTCATCACTGTATTAAAAGTTTTCAATGTGAAATACTTTATTTGCTGTGTTTGTGCTTTGAACTTAGTGGTAATTACTGTGTTTGACTTTGTGAATATGTGGTCTACTAAGTTCATTATTGACCCACTAACAATTGGGATATTAGGGAACCAATAAATAGCATTAAGGTGTTCCCATAATGATCGGAAACAACCGAAAAGATGCTTTTGATGACTAGAGAACAAGCAGGTCAGTTTTATTACTGTCTTGACTCCAGGATTAGCTAAGTGGACTTTCTAATGTTGTATTTTGAAATAAGCCTCACCTCCCAGTGACTGGACTGGGGCCTGTGGAGACCTGGCCATGTGAAATCAGGGATGTTGAGGCATCTAGAAAATACCCTGCAGAGATGGGTGGAGTGAGGCACTGATTCCTGAGCAGGAAGGGACTGAGTGAGTTGAGCATGCATTTTACTTCTCAGACTCAGTGGCTAACAGGTTCTTGCCCTGAGGAGTATGGAAGGAGACCAGAGTGCTTCCGCTCTAACTTGTTCCAAGGGTGAGAACGGTGTCAAGTGCTGTCAGCCACATAACCTGAGAGATGTCTCTCATTGCACTGGTGCTGCAGAAGCACAAAGCATCAAGTCTGTGAAACAGCCTTGAATTTAGTAAAATTCTCTTATGCTGAGTTGCTTTCTATGTAATCAAAAGCATCTTGCTAACCATATTATTTTCTTTTTCCTACTCTGCATTTGAGTCTATCAACAGAAATTCATATGATAAGGAAGAAAATATGAAAACAAAGTAGAGTTGGGCAAAAAGGGACACAGCCTAAGTTTTAAAGAAGAGGAACAAAACTGCACTATTTCTTCAAGAAAAATGAAGTGGAAATTTTCAAATTGAATAAACAGTACCCTTAACTCTGTAACAGATGCTACAATCAGTCATATAAGGTTTTGGTGGTTGTTTTTTAAAAAGTAGCATCCTAAATGGAAACGAGGGTTATCAACTGTCCTAATTGGCTTGGGAAAGTACTGGTTTTACCACAGAATGATCTATGACCCTGGAAACACTCAGTTCCCAGCAGATTGGGATGATTTGTCATTACAAATTGAAACAGAGCATAAAATCAGAAAAAAATTAACTCAAAGGTTAAAATTATATAGAGTCCAGAGAAGTAGCAGGATTTCAGGCCAGAATCAGGCTGGCAGGGGAGGCTGGGCCCTGCCTACCTCAGTGACATAGCCCAGTGATTAGGAGCCTGGGCTTTATGTAGGAGAAACCTGGGCTTGAGTCCACTGCTCCTTAGTCAGTGATCTTATTTTTTTTCTTCCACACCTTGGTTGTCTTATCTGTAAAATCAGTTGGTATAATAGTTTGAATGTTGACTGTTCCCCAAAATTCATGCATTAAAGCTTTGGTGCCCAGCATGGCTCTTTTGGGAGCACAGTAGTAGGATTTTTAGGAGTTGGTGCCTCATTGAAAGTAATTAGGTCATTAAGGACAGACTGTTGACGCAGAGTGTGGGATCCCAGCATCTTCTTCCCCTCTGCTTCCTGACTTTCTGAGTGGTTTTCTCGGTCATATGCTTCCACCATGATATGCTGCACTTACCAGAGGCCCAAACAATGGGGCTACCTGATCTTGTACTGGACCCTCCAGAAAAATGAGCCAAAATAAACCTACTCCCTTTATAAGTTAGTTGATTTAGGTATTTCTATAGTGGTGGAAAGTGGACTAATAGAAGTGACTTTAATACTTTGTACGGTTGCAATAAAGATAAAACAAGAAAATTCACATAGATGATTAGCCCAATGACTGGAGTTTTTGTACTATATGGCCTTTAACATTAAATTGGGAGTAGGCCATAAAAGTTTGATTTTTCTGGTGGATCAGCCAATCTCTGAACTGAGTAGCAGAAGCTCCCTTTAGAATGGGTCTGTATTCTCCAATAGACTATGGCTAATATATAGCTCTTTCCACTTCATGAGCTTGGCCCAACCCATGCAAAAAGCCTTTGCAGCTTATAGTGTGTTCCCGCCACTGGTAGCTTGTTATATTTGCAGGGCCCTAAAGGCCCCACCCCAAACCTACTGCACTGGAATTTTTACCTTAATAAGATCCTTGGTGATATTTCCACACAATGAAGTTTGAGAAGCACTGTTATACATCACAGAGCAGATGTGGTGAACATACATGCCACAGTCAGCTGTTCGTTATCAATGAAAGCTCTAAAAGGTTAACCACCACTGCTGTACAGTTTTATCACTGGTTGGGGAAACATTGAGCTCATCTGAAGAGTTATTGCTTGTTTGTTTTATATGCATCTCCAAGGGTCTATCTAGACTTACTGAAATCAGAGTTCCTGGGATCGAAGCCCAGGGCGTCAAATTAATGCTAGTGACAGAATTTTCCTATATACACTTGAGAAATACGGGTTTCAGTTTAATGGAAGAAAACTAATTATGTCAACCTATTTGAGTCCTCAAAACAAGTTCTATCAGTAAGGACAACTACAGCATACAGTATGAGTACACTTGATGAAATTCTGCCCATTGGATTGTAACTGGCTAAATGAAACCTGAGTATAGACAGACTGAATTTTGGGAGGTATGTGGCAGTTATTTGAAGGAGGTACGTGGTGCTATGTGTCATACTGGTACAACCTGAGCAGTTTCAAAGAACAAATTTCATTATAATGGTCTTACTGCTTTGCAGTGGAGCTGTGTGATTCTAGAAATTGTGACAATAGTAGCATATTTTGTTTTGTTTTTAGGGAAGTCCTTAATTCCTCCTTGCTTTAATGGATTTCTTTTTTATTTGTGTGTCTTCCTACTTACTACTACTTAAGTAGGACTTCCTAATTATTATTTATTAAATTACATTTCAGGGTCTGCTAGTTACTTCTTAGATGTCCCTGGTGACTTAATCTTACGTTATGTAGTCATAATAGTTTACTTGACCAAAATACCATAACTTCCAAATTTACAGTCTTATTCCCATTTCATATAAAATTTTAGTGTTTATGACATTTATTTTTCGGTTACTTTCAACTGGTTTCCTTTATCCTAATTCTTCATTATGTAATCTTTTCATGTAACTTGTTAGGCCCTGATCATTTTCTCTACTTACAAAATGCCTTTCCGTTTCACTTTATTTAGTAGTGTAAAATGAACATCCTCTTTAAAAGTTTTGATCTTTAACTGTAATGTACCTAACATGTTATCAGTTAGGGGAACTTGTGATTCCATTGCTTCATTCAGATTGAGTAAAGGTCACCATAGATCAGCTCTCAGGACTGTAGATGTAGTCTGTGGTCTTCCATGTAGGCATCACTTGGAGATTTGTTAGAAACACAAGGCCCAGCTCTGCTCCCGACCCACTGAGTTACATCAGCACAGTGACAGGATGTCCCCATGGGTCCCCATAGGTGTGCGTGTTAAAATGTGAGATGCTCTGGACTACATAGTTTAATTGTCAGCTCTAGCATTGTGGTGGTATTGAATGTAATATATAGAAAGTATCTTCACTCTCTCCTGAGTCTCTGCTGTTTTCTTCTTAAATTCCTTTTTTAGGAAGATCCTGCCTTCTCTTGATTGCCTTTTTTCTCCAGGTATTTTATTGTTAGCCTTTCAGGAAGCCCTCATTAGCCGTACAGAGCATGCATGCTAGCTGTATCCCTCACTTTTTCATGGTTGACTTTTTTTTTTAATTCTTTTTTTTTTTGGTACTGGGGATCGAACTCACGACCTTGTGCTTGCCAGGCAGGCACTTACGCCATTGAGCTAAATCTGCAGCCCTATGGTTAATATTTTTTGGAGATAGCTTTAGCTATGGGAGGACCTGTTTGTGCATTCAGATCTCTCCTTTGTGTCTGCCAAAAGCCAGCCTGGCATTTGCAGCTGTCCTGAGTCTGTTTCTTTGGAGTGCTACTTCTTGCAGTTGGCAGTGTTGTAGAATCACCTGGTGAGATGTAAAAACAGATTAATAGTTTAGTTTCATCCTGGGTTAATTAAATCAAAGTCTAAAGGGTGACGCAGTACTTGTTTAAATCAGCTTTTAAGGACAGGATGTGGGTGAATCTGTGGTCCAGTCATGGTTTAAAACTACTGTTCCTGGGTGCCAGCTTATTCATTATTGGAGACCCTTTCCATGGTGCCAGTTGTCAAGGACCCCTGCAATGAGTCCTGTCTCCTGCCAAGTGTTACAGTGCACAGTGGGAAGAAAGAACAAGAGACAATAGACGTGCAGCAGGGATCTGGGATGACCAGTTGTTCTCGGGGAACGAAAGGCCACAAGGCACTCAGAACCTTGGTATCTGTTTATTACATCTGAGTCAAGGACAATGGGTGAAGGGCTGTGGGTGTTTCCAGGAACAGTAAAGGGTACCTACGGTTGGCTAGTAAGAAGAGCAATGCGGTCAAGGACAAGGATGAGGACAAGACAGGCGGGTAATGAGGAAACTGCAGTTTCCGCAGGTGCCTTGTATCTCCGGCAGGCTTTGCCTTGCCCTGTGATCACCACAGCGGTCATTAACCCGAGGGCTTCGAGCCGTGACCAGAGAAGAGTGGGGAGTTCCTGTGTTCCAGTCTGGCTCAAGAGCAGGACAAGAACAAGCTTTGGATGTCCCCTAGATTCAGTTTATAATTCACGGTCCCCAACAATTCATCGCCTCTCCATCCATTCACCCATATCCATTCATTCACTTGTGTACCCCACAAACATTTCTTCAGTTTCTTACAGTAGTTTACCTAACTTTCTAAATTCCAGGCTTTTCAGCTTCAACATTATTGACATTTCTAAGTTGGGGGACTGTTCTGAGCATTATAGGAAGCTAAGTAGAATCCCTAGCTCCTGCTCAGCAGATGGATTTGCAGTACCTTTAAATGTTCAGTGGGGGACAAAATTTTCCCCAGTTGAAGTCTGTTGCTCTAGGGTATAAAATGAGCAGGGCATAATTGTTGTAAACATTTTCACAGTCTATTGATGAAGGCAGGCCCTTAAATAATTGCCGTACAGTGGGACAAGTATAATCAGAACTTCCAGATGGAGTCCATAGGGACTTGGAAGATAGGGATGCTGGGGAAATGGGAGATGGCATTAAAGCAGAGCCTCCAGGGATGAGTGATCATTCACTGGGTGGGCAAATAGAGCACTCTACAAAGAAGGAATCACTGTTTAAAGGCCCGGCGCTCTGTTCCATTATCCCTTAGCCCATGTATGGAATACTGTGGTTTCCATCCCGTCTGTCTCAGCTCCTTGTGCATCCTATTCTTTTCCATGTCTTGATAATATCAGTACTTTTCTCACTTTGCTCTGTGAAAGTCCAAGTCATCTGGCTTTAATTATTTAGTTGATTCTTTTATTTTTTAGTAGCTGTCCTGAAATATAATTTATATACCTATATTTGTTTCCTATTGTCATAACAAGTTGTTGAAACAGAACTTGATTCTTCTAGAGGCCAGTAGTCTGAAGTCAGGGTGTCACCACAGCCTGTTGCTCTGCTGGGAGGCTCTTGGGCCAGGAGCTTCATTGCACCTCCCAGTTGCTCGTGACTGTGAGCATCCTGGGGCTGCTTTTTCTTGACACATCACTCCAGTCTTTGCCTCCATCTTCACACCACCTTCCCCATGTGTGTGTTTATCATTCTCCCTCTGCTTCTTTCTATAAAGATACTTAATAGTGCGTTTAGAACTCACGTGGCTAATAGACTCTGATATACTCAAAATCCTTTAACTTAGTTGCATCTACCAAGACCATTTTACAAAATAAAGTAAAATTCACAAGTTCCAGAGATTGGGAAAGATGGGGGCATAAATTTTATGAGGTCACAGTCCAATTATATATAATTCACACCATTTAAATACATACACTTCAGTGGATTGTAGTATATTCAGAATTGTACAAACTATACCACAATCAATTTTATATTTTCTTCACCTCCCAAAGAAACATTGTATCCAGTAGTTATCACTCCCTATTTTCCCCATCCCAATCCCCTGCTTTAGGCAATCACTAATCTATTTTTCTGTCTCTATGAATTTGCTTATTCTGGATATTTCATAAAAGTGGAGTCATACAATATTGTGGCCTCTTGTGCTGGCTTTTTACACACTGCATAATGTTTTCAAGATTTATGTTGAAATCTTGAAATGTTTAGCATGTATCATCACTGTTTATTTTTATTGTCGAATAATATTCCATTGTATGGACATACCACATTTCACGTCTCCATTTATTAGCTGACAGGTATTTGGGCTGCTCCACTTTTTGACCTATGTTAATGTATTTGTATACTACAAGTTTTTTTGTGAATATATGTTTTCATTTTCCTTGGACTACCTCAGGAATGGAATTGCCACATCCGTTGTAACCTTTAGATGAACTGCCAGATTGTTCGACTGGGAACATCATCCCGTTTTACATTGCACAAGTTTCTCCCGCTACTTTTTATTGTCTTCTTTTCTTTGGTTCTTTGGTTGCCAACGCTGCCTTTTCTGTTAACGTCCTCACTAAGGGCAGGAAAACATTGCCATTTCATATGGCAGTCAACTGTTTTCTACCCTACATGTAGCATCCACTTTTGCTTTCACCTGACTTCCTAGAAACTCAGTTGAAAGCTAAGAAAAAAAAAGAAGTCTGTATTTAAATCCATAATTATTTTTGTTCTCAAAACTCAAGAAGTTGTCCCTGAGCTACTAAGCTCAACGAGGGCAGACTGCTTATATTTTGAATTATACATTTTATGTGCAGCTTAGTAAATGATAACTAGTAACTAAGAATGTGATTATTGTGTTTGTGTAAAGAAAGTCAATGGTTAATAAACTGAATTGTTTTTCTTAATTGTGTACACATTTCTGATTCTTTAATAACTTTGGTTATTATTTTTGTATGCAGATAAACAGGAGATGAAAGAGGTGATGGAAGAATATAAAGACTCTTAAGCAAGGACATGCTAGGATATGCTCTTAAGACAGTTGGTAATTAAGTTAAATTCCTTGTTTTCTCTGAATTCTTTAAATTCAATGAGTACTATGGAGACTATTCCCCAAATAATGACTTTGACATGTGAAATCTCTTATAGATTTCATTTCCTTGATATTTTTGAGACTTCAGGTATAATTGTTCAACTGTTTTTCTTCACTGAAGTTTCTGAAAAATATATTTATAAATGTATCACTAATCTACGGTATCAGGGATACATTATGCAAACCAACATTTTAATGTATGCATTATGTTAAGCATAGTAGAAATGGTGTGATTAACCTATATTTGATTTTCTGTGCTTCAACTTTATTGTAATTCAGATTGTGGTCACTATGGATTTTTGTGTTGATCTGTTTTTTCTTTTTTCTGTCTGTTGGTATAACTTACCATGGGGAGAATCAGATTTCCTCAATAAAGCTGCATTAGGGAAACCTGTAGTATCTTGTTAATGATGACACTTATTAAGGTAGGAATGTGTCAAGTTATTTGATACATTTTTCTTTGTTATGTTCTTTTACTTGGGTCTTTTAGAACACAGTAAATAAAGATGAACTACTTTTTATGAAAAGTCTGTAGTATTATTTTAAGACAAGTTTTACTTAATTATATGTCAGTAACCTGGATTCATAGGAACTTTTATATCAACACTTCCTAAGATGAACTAAAACTCCACCGTATTTCAGATTTGAAAAATGAGCTAGCTGTGGTATGGCCTTTAATACCATTTGGAATAATATGTATGTGGCGTTGTCAATATTTGCTGACACATGCTCATCCACGAATGTCGGATAGTAATGTTTGTTTACATCATTGTACCCCTTGGCCTTTTAGAATGAAGAACTCTACAGCTACTCTTTTTGGAGGTGTCAGTAGGCAGTTGCTTTTTCCAGTCTTCGTATTTCTGTTTGCTATTTGTTCATTTAAAATACCAGCAGTTCATACTGATGTCAGTGTCCTGCAGAGTCACTTACCCTGACATCAAGAGTTTTGCCGTGGAATGTCTGCGGAAGTTAAAGGTCGTGATTTTAGGCTGTCATAGGAATGACTTGGCACTGCTAGGTGTGGAAGGATTTGGGTAGAGGTGACATGGATGGGAATTGGGAGTAGGGCAGAGAAAAGCCCTTTCAGAAGACCTCAGCTTTCTAATCTCATGTTTTCCTTGCATTTGATGTTAGAAGAGTGGGTAAAGAAAGAGAAACAAAATATCTTTCTGTGGACTCTGCAAAGGGCTTGCCACATTCTCCACTTCTGTAAATAGTATCTGGGGCACAACGAACCTCTCTGCTATGGTAGTTTTGGTAAGGGGAAGGCAGCAGAGTGGTATTGAATAATGAATGTTGTCAGTGAAAGAAGTGCAGGCAGCACTGCAGAGCATGTTAAGTGAAACTAACTCTTGACAAGGACTGGTAAACTGAATTTACGGTAAAATTCAACACGCAACTTCTAGATTTACAAACAAAGCCCTAGACACCCTGGTTTATAGAGACGGTGTTTTATTAAAAACTTACTAAAAACAAGGATTTTGTGCTGGGGTTCCTTCTAAACCCTTGTGTTTGCCCTAGAACAAGAATAAAAAGTATTCTATAGAAGAGAAAGAAAGAACGCAGTCGTTCTGGGGATGAATTTAGGAACTTAAACCGCAGTTTTTCTATGTATGACTCTTCAAAAACAACAATTTGCTGGCACCACCTCAATTGTAAATTCCCAAGGACCTGAAGTTTATTACCCTTCATCTAACTCTCCCCAAGCCCTGACAATAAACTCCTGCAGGAGGAAAAAGCTATCACTGTGATGATATGATTGTACTGAACCTGCCTACTTGTAGGTCTGTTTCAGAGTAGAAATGAAACACACCTGGGGAGAAAAGCTCCTGTCTTCCAGCCACGTTTTTTCTCATCCTGATACTCACAATCTGTTTAGCTGCACTACCTAAAAATTAATTAGCATTCTATTCTGAGAAAGGATGATGTCATGTTTCAAATAATTATTCTTTCAGATCAGTTTCCCAGATTGCACGACCATTTCTAGCTCTTTCTTCCTCAGCTTGGCCCTGTAAAGTGACTTGCCAGTTTATAATATGTGATCACGCTACTTGGGTTGGTGTTTTAGAATCAGAGAGAAAAGTCAACAAGGAAGTTTATCTCATTCAGCCAGTCTTTCTGCTGTTTAACAGACCTCAAAACCAGACCCTTATCTTACATAAGTTCTTTTCTTTTTTTTTTAATTAAAACTGGAAATTATTTGCTCAGCATTTCAGTCATGATTGGTCCATCTGAAACTCAAGTCTGCTTATTTTACATTCTGGCCTTTTTCTTCACAAAATGTGGTACTTCCACCACACAGTACTGCTCCCAAATTTTACTTTTATTTTTAGGCATCTGTTTTTGACCAAAGCTGTTAATTCACGGCAGCAATCCATGGCTCCCCTCTTCAAGGACAGCTTCTCCCTTGTCACACGTCCAGTTGAGGCTGCTGTACCTGTGACCATGCTGCCCACTGGGTACCATTGCCTACAAGTCAGATGGGAGCTGCAAGTTACACGCGTATCACAGCTGCTCTTCCCTTTGTTCTCATTTTTCTAGAAATGGAAAGCCTGACATTGATACAAAATTGTTTTTTGGGAGGGACACAATTTAGCCAGGGATCATTTCTCTATTGTATGTTTTTAATATGGCAATGTTATTTTGCATTTTGTTCCACAAATCTAGCAAATGTGTGTTCTAAACCTAGTCTTGTGCAACTCTGGCTTTCTACATCATGTAGGAACTATAAATGTTACTATTATTCATTGCAATTTCATATTGTATATGCTCTATTGGTTTAAGAATGGTATTTACCCATGCCATTCATAATATAAAGCCAGTGCAGTGTGAATAAACACATGGATACAGTTAAGTATAAATATAAATTTCCATATGATTTATTTTGTTCCTTGTACATAAGAAACAGTAATATACAAGTTACACTGCTTCAGAATGTAAAATGGATAAAAATGTGTACAAAAAAGTACATTTCTAGAAAAAGGTATTGGAAAATAGTAAAAACTGGGGAGTAAAAGCGAAAAACAAATCAAAACAAACAAAAAACCAACAATTCTTCAATTCAGTGTGCAAACATATAAAAATAGAAATACTAACTCTACAGGCAGTATTTCCCGATAAATTATTTAAATAGCATATCTACACAATCTGAGATATCTATTCCAATGGCAATGAGAAAATAATTTATAAAAATAAAGCAATGGTATACAAGAAGGTAGAAAAAAACATAATTTTCAGAAACTGTATGAAACATTTCAATGCTATTTCCTTATGGGAATAGTTTTTGCAAGGAATTTTTATACTATGTACAACATTGACTTTTTTAGGTACTACAGTAGCTATAAGTTTGTTAGATGCTAAAACTCCTTCTGCTTGATCCAAAAATTCTGTACTCAGTCACACAACAAATGAGGTAATATTTGTATGTAAGTTTCACCTTTGTCATTTTTTTCTCTTTTGGAAAAATGAAAAAAAATAGGTGTATATACTTTTCTTTTCCCTGGAAATAGGCACAAGGGTAGGGGTAAAACAGGATTAAAGATCTGATGGCTTTCTTTGCAATCTAAACACTTGCAAATGGACAACTAATTCCACTTGAAAAGACAAAACAAACAAAGAAAAAAATTCCAAATCATTCACTCTAAGCACAAAGTGAAAAGCAATTTGTTATGAGATTTGCTGATAAAGCTCAGCTACCTACTCTCAAACACTTTCCATATGAAATCTAATTCCAGGTAGAACAGAGTTAATAAATAATCTGTATTTACAATCTTACAGTCATAAAGACTCCTAACAAAGCTGATATGGATAGCCCTTACACTTCTTCCTGTTCCACAATAATCCTTCAGGCAAGTCCTCCAGAATAGGTAAAAAATAAATATTTTACATTGTAAAGCGTTTATAAAACGGAACAAAAACAAGAACAACAAACCAATAAACTATAGCCCAAAAGACAGAATTGGAAAACTCCATGGTAATTCAGGTACAGAGAGAAAAGGAATGTCTCAGTTAAGCTGGTAAGAGTTTTGTGCCTTTCTAACCATAAAAATATGAGCCCAGCTGCCCTTCCTTCGGGAAGCAGCTGGAGCTCACTGAGATGGTAGGTTTTGCTCTTTTCCTGCTACATCTGCACAAGGTACACCTGGAAGAAACCCACCAATTTCCATGTGACCAGGAAAGGCTGCCTCAAGTGTTGGCCTCTCTGCTCTGGCCACCATAGGTGATATGTAAGGGGCGGGGATGGGGAGGACATCAGAAGCTAGGCTTCCCCTCCCTTCCCTGCTTCTATTTAAGTGCCTACTTATGTGGGCTAATCAGCTAACACTGGTCAGCATCATGAAATTCAGCAATAGTCTTTCAATCCCCTGAAAATGATTTGGTACCAACGTGTAACAGTTCCTCCACATGTTCTCCAGTCGCCTCTTGGGTATGCGCCCTCCCCTTGGTGCTTTGGCCCTTCTCTCCTCCATCCTGAGGAGTGTCTCAGGGCTGGTTTTGTTTGCTAATTCTAGTGAGTCCTCCCTTCTCTTGCATGCCTGAAAATGCTTCTGAGTCCACTGCTCAGAGACGGCCCCACCAGAGCACCCTGCCTGGGGACAGAAGCAGAGTGAAGCGGGCACGTTTCCAATGGAAGCAAGTAGATGCTTTTGCTTTTCAAAAGCAAACCAGTCATTGTTGGTATTTTTGGAAGATGTCTTCTAATTCTTTGGAGGCTGAATGCCAAGTCTGTGTTGGAAAGCTGCATTTTCTTGAGGCAGGTCCTATGTTCTCGGGAGTCCACACTGATGCAAGCAGAGAAAAGAGGAAGGCAAGGAGAAGTGATCCCGGGGTCTCTCAAGTTCTTTGTTCCAGAAGGTGCAAAACCAGCATTGGTTATGACCAGTACTCTGATCAACAGTTTGATGATTAGGAATCTGTTAAAGAAATATATAACATAAATAAATACCCTAATAAGGGCACAGTCATCTGCATATCTGTTTAGAAAATTAACAACCCCGGGAGAGCTCTACTTTGGTAGTGATAAAGGCATAATTTAAGACTGTTCAAACATGAACATTTCATTTTCTAAGCTGACTTTGACACTAGGATGAAGACACAGCACAGCCTTTCAGAATTAGTATTATTCTTCCTAATGCCTTCAATGTTAAAGGTTTAGGGAATTTAATTTTAAAAATCAGCACTGAAAAGATCTGTCCTATGCTAAATATCTTGAGTGGCATAACCATCTTTCGTTATGTGTTTGATCTGGCTGGCCGATACTTTCATCTGGTGGCCCTGGGCCTTGGATACTTATTGAGCGCTTATTTTGTGGTAAGACTAATGCTGGATTCACTTTAAACAATCAGTGGGTAGGAAAAAAAGAGAAGGAAAAAAGCGAAGATTAATTAAGTGACAATTAATTAAACACTCCTTTCCTTCTTCTACACAGGAAAAGGGTGTGAAAGGCAACTTGTGCTGTGATGGCATTTTACAAAATTGTAGGTGGAGTATAAGATGTATAAAGTACATGAAATTTTATAGGAAAGTATCATTAACAAGATCTCAACTGTATAGCTATTTATCTGCCATTTACTTCTGTACTATGTATGAAGAACTTAGAAACCTTTAGGAATTTGTTTACAGAAATTAACACTATAAATAAGGATTCAGGATTTCTTTAGTCACAGTTCATAGGCATTATTTCACTTTTAGCACTGTCTTCAAAAGCAAAATGTAAATAACCCTGATTCTAAAATAGTCTGTGTGTGTGCACGTATGTATGTGTGTGCATGGTGTACAGCATTAAACTCAGGGCTTTCACGCTGAACTACATCCCCAGCTCTTGATATTTTTTATTTTGCAACAAGGTCTCACTAAGTTGCTAAGTTACCTAGGTGGGATGTGCACTTGTGATCCTCCTGCCTCAGCCTTCAGAGCTAAAATAATCTTTAAATCAGATTCTCCTTTACTTGTCCACCTCACTGTTCATCTGAATTAGAGATGCCAACTGCATCTTCAATGCAGTGTTGCTCCTACCTCTACATTCGTATTTCAGGTCGGAGAAGAACACCATTTCTTGAGAGAAGACAAACAATCCCAGTCTACCACCAGCATAAGTTTTATCATAGATGGGTCCAGAGTCAGCCATGATTTTCTTCCCTTCGTACATCACCACTCTGCAGGGAAAAAGTGTCATGAACAACACTGTCACTTTGGTCTTTTCCTCTTTGGCCCATCAGCATCCCTGTTCAGTCCAGCCTTACCTAATGAAGCCTGTCTTTGGCCTGTGGCTGAGACGCCATCTGTAGGCGGTGAAATCTTTCCAGCCTATGTGACGAGGGTCATGCCACAGGGTGCGCACCTGAAGGAAAAGGAAAAGGAAAAGATTCCATTGGGGGAAGATTTATATTTCATTCTGGAAGGAACAGTGCCTCAAAGGCACTGTGTTGACCTAAATTAGCTGCCCTGTCAGCTTTTCTCCAAGCCTTCTGTCATCTGTTTTGCACCATTCAATCCATCTAAAGCAGTGGGGGAGGGAAGGGAAAGGAGGTTTTGTTGAAAGAGACTAAAGCTGCTTTGGGATTTGAAGGATAACTCGTGGTCATGGTGAGCCTCGTCTCTCACACACTATTAAGCTTTTACAAAGCAGAACTTAATGCTACTGCTGGTGATGCCAGAAACAACACCTCTAAAGCTCCCTGTTGGGAATCTTGGCCAAAGCAGTGTCCCCAGCACTGACAGAAACCCATCACTCATCCCTTTCGCAGGATGCTGCCGCATACCTGGCCGGGGGTGTTGCCCGTGTGCCACAGGGCATTGCGCAGGTGCTCGCCAGGTCCCGTGGTAGAGTTCACGACTTTCACAGAAAGGCCCGAGTATCCCTGTGCTCTGGTGGGGTTCGTGTCCCAGTAAGACTGGGTGACCTGCTTCCACATAACAACATAGAAGCGGCTGCTGGACTGGTAGCCAAACACAAAGCCAGCGTAGTCATCATCCCTTTCGGTATTGATGAAGAAGGTGCCGCTGAAGTCCACAGCGTTAAATTCATCAAAACCTGGAAACCAAGGCCAGGGCTAGGTTAAGAACGTTAGAAAGTTCCCTGCTTGAAGAGTCCCCTACAGGGACAAGTTCAACTACCAGGTTTTCTATCTGCTTCTTTCCATGTTATAGAAGGCGGATAGCCTTTGATCAAAGGTCCGTACTCACCTATAGCAAGTCCAGGATCACAGTTGACGGTCTGGACGAGCTCTTTACCCTGATGGCGTACAACCCAGTTAGGGTCATTCTGCGATGTCCCTTTGGGGTCTAGAGGAATCATCTGGAATCGGCGGAAATCAGTCTCACTGATGTCAACGTTCTCAGGACAGATGTCATCGATGTCCGGCACATTGTCATGGTCAAAGTCATCTTTGCAAGCATCGCCTCGACCATCACCTAAGGTCAGAAAAGGCAAGAGGGTTAGTGAAATTCTGCTGTTACACCTTTATCTTGTTAAAATTGACATCATCCACTGCATCCTCTCCAGTGCACTCTGCTCTGCTTTTATTCTCTCCATCCAGACAGCCACAGTGTGTGTCACTATCTTACTACAGAGCGGCCACACTGACTCACCATCAGAGTCCTTCTGGTCAGGATTGGGCACCAGTCTGCAATTGTCCCTGTCATCGGGAATGCCATCATTGTCATCATCATGGTCACAGGCATCTCCCTTTCCATCTTTATCATGGTCAGCCTGGTTGGCATTGGGCACATAGGGGCAGTTGTCCAGATTGTTCTGGTGGCCATCTTCATCAATGTCCTGATTGTTGTCACAAGTGTCTCCAATGCGGTCTGAGTCAGAGTCCAGCTGAAAGAGCAACAGAAATGGAAGGTCAATCAAAGTAAGTCATTATGTTAATGATAACATTAATGTCCCCTCCTCAACAGGGAAAATTTTCCTATATTTGATATGGCCAGGGCATTTTGTGTTTATTTCTACAGTACTAGAGAAAAGTAGTATTAGCAATCAAGTCTTAATGTTTTTTTCCTTCATCTTTATTTTTATATGAAAATTAAAAAAGAATATTTAAGATATATTTTTAAATGTAAAACTTTCTATCACAGAAACAATCTCTAAGGTTGGAAAGTAGTATTAATTGTTTATGTCTTAATGTTAAAGATCTTCCAGGTACATATTATAATTTCTCATTGGAAGTTTCAGGTGTATATTTGTTGACATATAAACTTCTAGGTCATGAAATTATGGAAGCACGGCATTTTCTTTGTATATTGGGTAATGTGTATGAGAGAGTTTAAAAATAATTTTTAAGGCATTTGATTGAATATATCTGCTCCATAAGAATTCTCATCTACCGGCTCACATAAAGTCATATTTAATTTGTTTTCAGAACAGATTTCCTCAGAGTACTTAGCATTATTCACTATATATGGAATATATATATATTTTTTACCTGATGCTTGAACTTCAAAATTGCTATGATCAGAGGAATGAAAAACTCCTCCAGTGAGTTAAATGATATGGAAGAAGTTTAATTTATGGTAAGACCCAAACTCTAAATAGCTGGTCCTCATTGACATTTGATCAGCAAAGCCATTCCAAGTTGTTCCATATGCTTGATGCAGTTACGTTAGAGCAAGTGTTAGGAGAAGCCGGATTTCTCATTTCATTAATCTTATAAAAATAACACCATTTTGAAAAAGTTGGCTTTTTAATTTCTATTCCTGGAAAGTGCTGAGCAGTTACAGAAAAGAGAAATGCCCTCAGAGAGGAAACCTATTCTGTGTAGTAATGTTTGTATGTAGCACTCTCTAGTAAGATAGGGAGAATGACAGAAATAGGGGCTTTCTCCTGATTTCAGGAAATGTTTTGAGTTTGATTATTTCTTCCAGTTAGATTATTATCATTGATAGTAAAAATGACTGTTTACTTTGCTCTGCATATTCTTCTCCTTAGTCTTACATACTATTAATACTGTCATGGAGTTGTATCGTTTCTCTGAACAATGGTAGATTACCCTGTGCAAGTCAAGTTGGTCTTACAGAAGGTAAGACTGGAGTTGAGGGTGGTCACGCTAGAGATCTGCAGGGGCAGGCTTAGATGCACACGCTGTACCTGGCTCTGGAATCTCCGAATGCCATGGTAGTATGAGCATTTGCATGGTTCGGAACTCATTGCCTTAAAGGCTCAGCCGTTGAACAACTCTGAAAGGAGTCCGCCTACCTGATCCGGATTATGCTCCAAGGGGCAGTTGTCACACTGATCCCCAACCCCATCCATGTCAGTGTCCCTCTGGTCTACATTGTAGACATACTGACAGTTGTCTCGTTCATTGAGGATACCTGCAGGAAACAGCACAAGTAAGAGACGTGCCAGCCATGGCTGCTTTGATCAAACAGCACAGTGACACGCAGTTTTGAAGGGAGTTGAAGCTTGTGGGCATTTTCTGCCACCACAGGCCCACTGGGTTGGGGAGCACCTCACCATCTCCATCAATGTCTGCAGCGCAGGCATCTCCTTCCCCATTGTTGTCTGTGTCTGCCTGGTCTGGGTTGTGGTTGTATGGGCAGTTGTCACAGCGGTCTCCCACATCATCTCTGTCATAGTCATACTGGGCTGGGTTGTAATGGAATGGACAATTGTCCTGCAAAGAGGAGAAATGGAGCACTTTACAGTGCTGCCTGAGAAACCAGCAGAAGCCTCCAATAACAGGCAAACTGCAAAGCCTCGCAATAATCATTTTCTTCCTAACAGGTATTCTCATTGGGTACTCAGGGCCAGGAAAACAGTCTATAAAAGTTAAAAGAAGGACATAAGGAAGGAAAAAGGCATTCTTGTTGGCTATAAGGGAATGAGATAATCTCATCATCTCAGTTCTCATTATAACCAAAGTAAATCTGATTGTCATTTAACTGTGATATTTGAGAAGAATCTGGAGAACAAACTGTCCTTTGTTTATACATTTGTCACACTGTTATCTCTCTCAAATGGGGGGAATGGTAGAGGTATAAAACAAACCCCTCATTTAGAAATTTTCTGCAAATCTGAATCTTTAAACTACTAAAACGTGATGAATAATTTCTAATTATGCTGTGTCAGGTTGTATATTTTCTGCTCTAATCCTATAGTTTGCCTATATCCTCAAGTGTTTTAGGCTCTCGCTGAATTAAAAAGATGAAAAAGGAATGGAAAGTATTTTTTACCCTATCATCTGGAATTTTATCGTTGTCATCATCATCATCACAGGCATCACCAATTCCATCCTTGTCATAGTCTTCCTGCCCTGAATTAGGGAGGTTGGGACAATTGTCCTGGAAAAGAAAAGACACATGAAAGCTACAGTTTGCATTCCTACCTTAGCTCAACGCAGGCACGCAGCAGCGTCCTCACGGGAGGATGGCATGTTGCCGTGTGGCAGTCTGTGTTCTTATGGGAAAGTTAAATAATGAAACAGTTTCTTGGGCATAGACGCCTAGAGAGTTTATATAAATGCTCTAACCTTTACAGGTGCTTGAACACAACTCATACTCTGCTAGTAGAGCGAACATTTCTTTGGATAAAGAACTGACTACAGGACATGATTGCCAAGGGCCTGACCTGTTTATGTTCATGGCACCAAATGATTTAATATTAATAAGAATTAATAGTGCCCTTTTGCCCTTGGGAAAGTTAATCTATTGGTTTCATCTTCATACCTACAGTTTTTAAAATTTCTAGTGTGCCCTATGGTGGGGCCACGGGCCTTCCTATGGCAGGCACATGAGGGAAGGTGGCTGTACCTTTTTGCAGTGGTAGGTGGCATTGGCCACACACACCAGGTCCTCGTTAGGCCAGCCATCCAGGTCTGTGTCCTCCCCGCAGATGATGCCGTTGCCTGCGTAACCCGGCTTACACTCGCAGCGGTACATGGGGTCGCTGTAGTGGCCCAGGTAGTTGCACTTGGCATTCTTGTTGCAGTTGTGTGTCCCATCAGTGCAGGGGTTTCGGGGCTTGCACACCTGAGGGCACATGTCCTGGTTTTAGCACAGACCCTCCAAGAGTCCCGCACACCACAGAACCAAGAAGAGAGCAGATCTTTGTTGCTTCTGAGTAGACTGAGACCCTGCTTGGGCGATTACAGGTTCCCTCTAGTCCTCAGGACTCTCTCTCTCTGAAAATATTCAGACTATGGGCCAATGCTGCTTTACATTTTCTGCCTTGAAACTGTTCAGCACTTGAGTAAATGTAAGTTCATCTGCTCATAGGTGCTTTCAGAGCAGCACTGTCAAATATGGTGACCATTTAGTGACACCTTCACAGGTAGACTAATTCCTTCTCCTGGTTTTTGTGAAGGGTATAAAAATCACACTCCTCCCAATGCTAGTTGTGGTCAAGGCCTGCTTTCTTCTACTCTCATCTAGTAGTCCAGTCTACTTACCTGTTTGTTGGCTGTGGCATGTTCGACACCCCGGCCAAAGGGCTGTGTGCCCGTGAAACGTGGCGGGCAGGGCAGGCAGTTGTACCCAGGATCGGTGTTCTTGCACCTGTGTTCTCCATTGTGGTTAAAGCAGGCGTCAGGCACCTCTCTGCACTGTGGGGAAAATAAAGAGTTTGCTTCGGGTTTAGAAAATGCTGCCTTTGGTGGCCCACGTCTGTAACAATCCTGACACTTGGGAGGCTGAGGCAAAGAGATGAAGGAAGGAAGGAAGGAAGGAAGGAAGGAAAGAAGAATGAAGGGTAGGAAGCAAGGAAAGAAGGAAGGAAAAAGGGAAAATGCTACCTTATGAAAGCACCGGGGCCGGGGCGCTCTTTTCCTAGCTGTAGTAACCTAGAGCCACCAGTTCCTCACCTCATCAACGTCTTTGCACTGGATACCATTTCCACTGTAACCAGGAGGACAAGCGCCACATTTCCAGCTGCCATCGGGATAGCTGGTACACTTGGTCCCCGCAAAGCAAGGATTGGACAGGCATCCATCTGGGACAAGGTGGAACAGACAGGTAAGCGGTGAGTCTGAGATGCTTCTTCTACTGCCGTACTGGCCACTTAATAAACAATACAAGTAAGATATGGTAGGGTCTCTGCTACTGACAACTCATTGAGATGACATAGTCCACCTGCATTTTAGAGTAACTCAGTCAGGACTAAGCAAAACTCAGACCCTCCCCTTGAGTGCTATTTGCAGCATTCAGTAAAATAGAAAGCTCCAAGGATGTTTTGTGTCACTCACCAATTGGACAGTCCTGCTTGTTGCAGACTTGGCTTTCTGTCACATCACCAATGCAGTCTTTGCCTCCAAACTGTGGCATGGGGTTGTTGCACAGCCGACTACGGGTCTGCACCCCTCCTCCACAGGTGACAGAGCAGACGTCCCACAGTGACCAGGGCCCCCAGCCTCCATTGACTGTAAGAAAATGAATCATACGCATAAACCAAGGTAGTTTTCAAAGCTTTACCTATCACAGAAGACTCCCCTAAGCCTGACACATGGAAAGAATATTTGGGAAGAGGGCGAGTTGGAAACGCTTTTTGCTAAGAGAAGCTGCCAAACACGCAGGACTTTGCTCCTGTTTGTTTTTCTAGTCAGTAACCTTCCCCCTCCCACGACTGCCTGAACTGGAGTTTGCAGATATCAGGCCACCAGCTGGGCAGAGGTGCTGCAAACAGGTGGCTGAATGGCCGGGCACACACGTACTGGGGCAGGCGTCTCTCTTGCAGGGTTTGGTCTCCCGGGCTTCTCCTTCACATGGTTTGCCATTCATCTGGGGGCTGGGAGAGTTGCAGAGCCGAATCCTTGTGATCACACCATCACCACATGTCACAGAACAGCTTGACCATGGGGACCAGTGGCTCCAGCCACCATCCTGTTTAACTAAAGGACAAAGCAGATGGTCACAAATGGTGCTGGCTTAGTGGTAGTCAAAGAGAAGGGATTCTTAGGACCATAGAGAAATGTTTCTAGTCTGTGGTCCATGGCAGTGAAACCTCCTATGTAGTAGAAGCTGGCTCTTGGCCACAACATCCCAGTGTCACAGGGAATCTTTCCTAGTAGGGCACGAATCACATTTAGCTGTCTTTATGGGCTTCTGTCCATAAGCTAACATTTACAGGTATTTACCCTTAGGCCAGCTCTGTGCTACTGCTTTATATGCATTATTGAAACAAAATGCTCAAAATAACCTCAGGAACTGTTGTCATCTGCATTTTGCACATGGGGAGGGAGCTGCAGGGAGCGCAGGCTGTGCCCTGGCGTGCAGAGACAAGTGGTAAATCTGGCATTGAGTCCAGAGATCCCAGCACCCGTGTTCTTGAGTGACCGGCTGTATACCTGCTCCTGGTGATGACCACAGGGCAAGGTAGACCTCTCCACTCCTAAGAGGACAAGACACTTACATCTCTTGTCACACTCCTGAATGTGGCAGGTCCGCGTCTGGACAGAAGAGCCCTCACACCGATTGTTGAGGCTGTCGCAAGACCGGCCACGCTGCTGAATTCCATTGCCACACGTTACGGAACAGGAGGTCCACTCAGACCAGGGCGACCAGCCATCATCTGCAGAATCGCTGGCTGCAGGGAGACAGAGGCCACTTAGTACCGGATGATTAAGACAAGCTCTGTCAGGCTCTAAGGCATTGTTTTCTTTTTTATTCCCTTAGCATAGGTATCTTTAACAAGTTCTTCTATTTATACTTTTTCTCTTTTCAGCATTTCAGAGTTTCTCTTTCCTGAGCTATCTGGGTAGGGATCTCCAGTCTGAGCCTTCCAAGAATGCCGAAGTTTTGGGCTTCTGATAGCAGTCATTTCTGACTGCCAGGGAAGCCCCAGACCATGTGTTTGACAGATGAGCTTGGAGACAAGTTGGCTGCTCTTGGCTCAGACTCCAACTCGGCCAGGAGGTTACTCAGTTTGTTGTTTCTCTCATGCTAGCATTTGGGGGCCTTCTCTACACATATTTGCACAAGCAGAAAAATGTGTTTGTTGACCATCTGCCCAGGCACCATGACTACAATCACATCTATCTGCATCACACAGAAGGCTGGGAACTTGTTTTCTTTCGCCGGCAGTTAAAAGCTTTCCTAGGAATCTTTAATTCAAGTTCAGACCTCTGCCTGCTGCCAGGCAGTTTTGATCCTTTTAAATCCATACCCCAAGTGAACGCTGAACAGAAGCAGATACAAAAATCGGTACAAAAAGCGGTACTAACATCACTGCTGTGACCCCTGGATGTGGCTGGTTATTTTGAGCTATGGCCAGTAACATAGAGGTGTATGTGTATGTCTCTCTCACATGTAGCACTTCCCTATTTTCTTATCTTGATGATGAGTCACTTTTATGACTTGCATTACATTTTATCTATTATCTACTACATTACATATTAGCAGAGTGATTATACTGCCAACAAAAATCAGAGATAGGGTGCCATAGAGCAGTTTAGTTCCTAATTTCTTTTCATGCCCTGAGGTCTATCCTTAAGCAGATCTTCTTTGCCCTCTTATCACTGAAGAAACTTAAGGCTCAATTCTGCCCAGTGCTTAACCCATTACGCCCATCAGTTTCTTAGGTGAACAGGTTTTTAACTTTGGCAAATGCTAAAAGAGGTCAATTTAGATTCACTACTGCATCTTTATCTCCTTTCTTCAAAGCATAAAATCAGAATAAGTCATACCACCAAGATCATCTGTACCATAATACAGAGGAATAATTCAGATTTTGTCATAACTGAGTTTATGACTTTAAATAGCACAGAAGTCAGTTAACCAGTTGTAGCAGCAAGAAACTGAAAGAAAATACGATGGGGTATAGGGTGAGGGACAATGTTCAGTCTAGCTGTTCAGAATGGAGAAGGGACCTAGTGTCACTTAAGAATAATTATGCCACTTTAGGAACTTACGCCAACACCGTGGGCAGCACTCGCCATCGGGAACTGTGGCATTAGAGCAGGGCATGATGGGGCAGGACACCTTTTTGCAGATGGTAACCGAGTTCTGCAGGGTGAGAGAACAAGGGGGAAATGGGTTACTGAGCATGTTGCAAATGGAAGTTTACTTACTGTCACATTTCTGTGTCAAGGCACAACATGGTTAGGGCTGTCAGTGTTCTAATGGAATGATTTTAATGGAAGCTTCATCATATCTGCAGCACCAATACCAGAGTTCTGATGCTGTATACTTATAACTCCACTCTTTGAAGTGTCCTTTTTAAATGATACTCGGTCAGATACGGAAGTTACAACACAGAATTTATATATAAGGAATCAACCAGTCCACACTTAAAATTGAACTCATAAAACTTGGCTGCAGCATGTAAATTTATATACTTTATCCTTAGGAGGAAAAGAAGGTCTATAAGTATTTCTCCCTCATCTATAAATCTGTCTGATGGTATATTACAGTGGAGAAGAAAGGGGATTTATGGAATATAGGGAGGATTTAATGTATATTAAAGGAGATTTAATGTATATTAAATTGTACTCTGCATGATGAGCCACAAAAAGCCCAAATTCATCTGTCCCTGGTGTGAGGAAACATGACAGCAGATAGTGTCATCTGGACTAAATAGACAGTGACATGCTAACAGTACGGGACAAAGTGAACTGAACGACAATCAAGACTGTGTTAAAAGAACCCCGATGTCAGAGCTGAACACAAACCAGCACTGGGGGAGGGACAAAAAGGAGAAATGTTCTAAGCAGGTTTTATTTACCTGACATTCAACACTTGGTCTTTGAACTAAAATAGTCAATTATTCAGATCTCTAAGTAGATTGTTCTCTTAGATTCTTAGTCTTGGGTATAATTAAGACTTTGATAAACCTTCTGAGAGTCTAAAGAATTTGTAGATGTCTGACTGCATCTTAAAGAAAAATGCCTGCAGTAGCAGACCGTGGTATATGAAAAGAACCTGTGTGGCCAGTGGGGCATTTCCTCAGACAACGTGGCTGCAAACATGCCATCAATTCCTGGTGTGTAGCCATCTCTCACCTGACAGTGACACTCGGTGCAGCTATCCACAGTCCATTCCTCATTATTCCTGTACTGAACTCCATTGTGATAGCAGAGTGGAGGCCTCCTCAGCTCATTGGCCAATTCTTTGTTCTCTTCCGTCTAGAAGCGGGTGGAGGGGGGAATGGATCATTAGTCTCCAGCCTCATCTAGGGGCAGAGCGGGGAGTGAACTGTCAAGGGCTAGCGGGGTGGGAACAGAGGCCACTGACCACTTTGCGGATACTGTCCTGCAGCGTGGTCACAATGGTACGCAGGCCCCTGAGCTCCAGGACCATGCTGGACAGCTCTTCACAGGAGATGCCACAGATGGCCTGCAGGTCCTTTGTCTTGTGGCCAATGTAGTTAGTGCGGATGGCAGGGCTAGAACCATTCACCACGTTGTTGTCGAGTGTGAGAAGGACATTGGTAGCAGCTAAGAAACATAATGAAAAAAAAAAGTTGTAAGAAGGCTCCCAACTGATGACCTCACCAGCCAGCCCTCGAATTGTTGGCTGGAAGCATTTCACATGACAGGAGGCAAGGAGAGGTTTTATTGTGTGGGAATAACCTTTGAGGTCACTTTTGTGTACTTTTAAACTATGTTACCTGGATAAATTATGCACAAACACTATTGCTCGAATTTCTGACTCCCCCATGACTTCCCCACATACTCTAAAAACAGGGGTACTCACAGCTGGAGCAGCCTTTGTTCCTGAGGATGTCTTCCGGTGTAGTTCCAAAGACGAACCTCACATTCTGCAGCACCCCCTGTAGGCAGAGGAAACACATTACTTGTAGGATACTGGGAGGGGGTGGGGGTAGGGAAATAGTCCCTGCACACAACTGATACATACAACCAAAAGCTTAAGAGGACTCCACGTTAAGGTCACTTTGTCAAAATAGCACAGCAGCATAATTGCCAGACAACCTCAAAGTCTTACGTCTTCTGCCAAGTCTCTAGTATTTTACCAAGAATTTAGTTATCAGCCTACTTGGGTATACAGGAAATGGAATCTGATACTAAGCCCAGAAGATATAATGACACTCTCCAGTGTCAAAGAGTTAAATGTGGGAGTTCAAAGCCACAGTTGCAAAGATGTAGAAATTAAGGCAATACACTGCCGCAGCTACAAATAACCACTATTTCAGCCTTTGGTTCCAGACTGGCTGCATCCCCCTGAGGAATCAGATGGCAAAGTGTTACTGATTCTGCCCGTACAAAGTATCTATTTCAGGCCAGTTAAAACTGGTGGAATGCATTTGAAATAAGTTATTTGCTGAAGCTAGGAAGGAGCATCTGATACTTGAACAGGCTGCTTGTTTTCAGAGAATGGATCCCAGGCCAGCAGAATCAGCACCTGGGTCTTGTCAGAAATGCAAATTCTCAGGACTGCTTTCCTGGTCTAGTACCTTTGAAACCCTGGGGCTGGGGCCAGCAGTATGTGATTTAGCCAGTCTGCTAGGGAATTTCTGAGGTTCCCTAAGTTGGAGAGCTGCTGCTTTAGTCTACAAATAGCGTTTCTTGTAGCTCTTGTGGCAGGTCAGCTGGCTGGCAAAGGACCTGGTGGGTCAGGGTTCCAAGAAGAGGACTCACCTGGAAATTGTCATTGACGTCTCCCTTTGCAATGCGCAGCCTGGCGACATTGGCCAGGTCCCTGGTAAAGATGTTTTGGATGGGGACATCCAGCTCAGCATTCTCCATCTTCTCGCAGTCAATGTACAGCTGGGCCCTGTCTTCCTGCACGAACAGGGTGATACTCTTCCACTGGCCAGTGGCCAGGAGCGCTTCCTCCACTGACACCACCTGCTGCTTGCCCTGCACACTCAGGCTCAGGTCCAGGGTTCCCGCCTTGCCGTTGGAGACCACACTGAAAATCTGGCCCGAGTGGTCTTTCCGCTCCACCGCCAGCAGTGTGCCCCGGGTCTTCTTCAGCTGCCTGAGCGAGGCCAGGAGGAGGAAGCCTTTCTCTGCCCGCACGGCATCCACTAGGTCTTGGAACTTGTCATCGGGCACAGGGGGGATCAGGTTGGCATTTTCAATGCGGAAAGCTGGGCTAGATGGGTCAGGGCCCTTCACCAGCCGGCGCCCAGAGCCCTTGCGTGTGGCTCCCGTGAGTTCAAAGATGTCAAACACGCTGTTGTCTCCCCCAGATTCTGTAGGATGGGCGAGAAGACAGGTTTTTAGGCTGGGGCCAGGAGCAGGGGGTTGGACTCCACTGAGCTGGCACCTGAGGGGCAGGGTGAAAGTACTGAAAGAGCTGGTCACCGGAGGTAAGCTGCATCCTGATATTCAGCTAGAAGCATGGCAGGCGACACACCTGAACTAGCCCGTGCCCCTCTCTCCGCGCTCCCAAGGGCTAACATGGACTCACCTGGAATTCGGTTGGTGCCACACACATGCACTAGGAACAGGACGCTGAGTCCCCAGGCCAGCCCCATGGTGGAGCTGTCTGTGCCAGCAGGGACCTGTAGGAGGAAGCACAACAGCTCGGGGTCAGAGACCAGCTAAGTAGGGAGGGTGCGGGAAAAACAGGGTTGGGAGGCATGGGGCTGAGGGCCCCAGGACGCCTCTCTGGCCCCACACTTAACGGAGCGAAGGACAACAGGATTTACTTTCAGAGGGCACCGTGCGCAAAGTGAGCGCTGGAGGCCGGAGACCGCGGAGTTCCCGGAGGAGGGGCACAAAGACCAACGGTGGGAGGAGGGGGCCTCTTTGTTGGAAAGGAGGGAGAGATCAGTAGGAACCAGAGATGCAGTTTGGTGGGGGGTTAGGAAGGGCGCGAAGAAATAGAAACCTGGAGGAGTGATGTAAAGCTTGGGGAGGTCTTGAAAAATGCGAAAAGTGGGGTCTCTTGGAGAGCTGCGGGTGACCCACGGCTGGAGCCTTCCCCAGAGAAGAGCTCCCGGGCACCTGGAAGGGACTCGAGCCGGGGAAGAGTAGGGGACGTGAGTCGCCCTGGTTCGGTGGAGCCCGGAGCGAGGCGTGCGCCGACGCTGACGGTGGCTCACCTGTGTGGATGCAGGCGCAGCGGCAGGAGTGGCGACAAGGACGCACCGAGGGGCGCCGAGTCCTGGCCGGGCGCTGGGGCGGCCGGAGGCGGAGGAGGCTGAACCGGGAGAGCTCGCGGGATCCCGAACTCGCGGCGGGCTCGGGGCACTGGCTGGCGAAGTGCGGGAGCCGCGCGCCTTTAAAGCGGCGCTCGCATTCCTGGGGATTCCTCTGACCAATGGGCGGCGGCCGGGCAGGAAGCGGAGGGGGGCAGTCTGGGTTCCTCTCTCCGCCCCCCGCTGCCCCGCTCGCAACTTTCCAGCTAGAAAGTGAAGGGGGAGGCCGGGGTCGGGGCCCTGGAGCCGCGGAACTTCTCAGAAAAATAGGTTCCCGCCCACGAGGCCTTGGCACGCGGGAGCCCCGCGCAGCCTCCCGAGCCACGCAGCCCGGGGCGCTGGGCAGGAGCGCCCTGCTCTGAGACGCCGCTTTGGCGACCACCCAGGACCTCAGGGGAGGAGTGGCTTTCAGACAAGCCTGTCGCCTAGAATGCCTGGACGGTGGCTGAGACGCTCTGAGACAACCCCTGCCCCCAAAGCGGGTCCTCACTGGGACCCCCAGAGCACTGAGTAGTAAAGAAGCTGTTCTCGGGTACTGTCCCTCCTCCGTCCACCCCGCGGGCTCTTGGTACTCTGCGTCCCAGCCTTGGCCCGCGCTCTGCCCTCCACCTGACCCCCTAAAGGAGGCAGCGCGTGTGCCGAGCGCCCCCTCCCAGCGCCGGGGACCGCACTTTGCAAGGCCGGGCGAAGTCGCTCGTCCCGTTTGCTCCGGCGCTTCCACGGCTGGCCGCTTGGGGGAGGTATGCGTATTCTGATCAAGGGGACCTGCGCAGACTGTTTCCAGTCCGGGGAATTTGGGGGAAACGAACTCATACCCAGTTGTATCTTGAAAAACATTTTTTTGTGTGTGTGCCCGCTCGTGCTTCTTAACGTGACTTCTGCTTGGGTAATTTGCAGGGCTGTCTGGCTCCAGGGTCTTAATCTATTTACAGAACAGACCAACAGAATAATAAATTACTTTCTGCCTATTATTTCCCTTTTTCCTTTCTAAACGTTCTTCTCATTTTTCGGGTCCTGAAGTCGAGGTGTGGGCAAGGCTGGCTGCCTGATGCTTCCGTCCCTGCAGCCCGGTCTCCAAGCCGCCCTCCCCAGCCAGCGTGACTCCAGCTGCCTGGA
The DNA here is from genome assembly GCA_004027295.1 of Dolichotis patagonum. Classification (NCBI taxonomy): domain Eukaryota; kingdom Metazoa; phylum Chordata; class Mammalia; order Rodentia; family Caviidae; genus Dolichotis; species Dolichotis patagonum. Next base: position 74,706 of record PVJX010004530.1, read on the forward strand.
ATTCCATTCATCTCTTTAGGAAGGGACGTCAGCAGCCGCCACTTTCCCTCCTGAGGTCCGGTCGGCGGGGATGGCGCGAGGGACCAGGATGCAGTTAGAAGCATCACCAAATAAGGATCTGGGCACAGGCAGCGTGGGGGAGGTGGGGATTCCAGGGGTTCACCTCCCTTCGAGGCCGTCACACCTGGCAGGACTTCCCAGTGCTGGGAACACCCACGAGCTTACGTTCACCAAAGTGCAATTTCACTTTTCTTGCTGTAGGAGTGTTGTGTGGCCCTGGGGGTGGTGGTGGAGTGTTTTCTAGTTACTCAATATACACATCAAGTGTTTCCAGCAGATAGCTACGTTCCTAAGACATGTGTTCCTTGGATTTCATATGTTGAGAGGCAAGAGCAAAGGATTCTGCCGGATGATTAAGTCAAATCGGATTCCTGTTCTGGAAGTCATAGATGCTTATTCATCCACACAGATCGGCAGATTTCACTCAGCAGCTAGGTACCTACTGCCCCAGAATCCACTTTGCTCGTGGAAAGGTGATTTCAAATCTCACTTATCATTAATCCTTCCAGATATTGGGCCTTGAGGAACAGTTCCAGACCAGATGACCAGTGAGTGGTCCTGGGCTCTTCTGCCCTCCCTGATGGTTTTGCACAGGGAAGATGAGGGGATGAGGTGCTTATATAAAAAGTCCATCTTCCCTAGGTTCCTTTCCACACAAATAGAATAGGAAAGGGCACTTTCTGTCTTTCCATCTACCTGCTCCCTGCCTGAAAGACTGGACCGTAGGCACTGATACTGCTGGAGATATCTTGGAGCTTGGCTGCTTTCAACAAAATGAAAATTTTAATCTCTTCACACTGTCCAAACAAAAAGGTGACCAACACTGTGGCAGTAAAGAACTATCCTGTTAGAGAATGCTGACAGCAGCCGGATAGGAGCTTTATACACCAATCACAGCGCCTTCCTCAAGACACAGTTTTCCACTTGTTCTGGTGAAAAGGAGGGTCAGAGGTGGCTGTCTGGGCAGCTGTAAGGAATTCAACCACCTCCCTGCTGGTCTCAGTACCCAGAGGTGCCCCAGAGAGTTGGGAAGCTTTCACAAAGGCAGGTTGGGCAAAGGGGGAAACTTGCCACCTTTAATACTGGGGACATCGTTCCTTGGGGTGTGTGATGTGTGTGTCCTCAACCTAGGAGCACCAGGATTTCAGGCCAGTAAATTGATATGGACCCAAGGGATGGACTTTTCAGGGGGAGAAGGTCAGTTATCTCTTTGCCAAATCATTACCTGTGAGGATTACTTTCTTGCCTAAAATTGTAAAACACATGGTATTTCATTGTAGGATTTCCCTTATGCAAGTTGCCCTAATTGGAGGTAGGATTGACTCAAACACTTCGCCAGTAAACAGGAGGGAAGGGCTATTAGTGACAGTTAAACATTGTGTGTGGTTATAGAGAGCCAGATAATGGAGAAAAAAATACCTTACCTAACAAAGAACAGCAAGGTGCACTGCGATTTTATGTCAGGACTTAAAAAGGGTCTGGAATTGGGCTCAAGGGTACTGAAGTTTCCTTCTAGAGGTAACTTTTTGATTTTTTTCTGTCATGAGCAAAATAATTGGGTGAAACAAGCATAAGTGGTGGCAAAACTTTACATTTATTAAGGTTCAGAAAAACATGGAAGGTAGGGAAAAAGGGCTCTGCTGAGTAAACTTGAGCCAAGCAAAAGGAGGGAAAGGGAGAGAGAAAAAGAAAAAGATACACCCTGCCGCACGGGGTGGGCCACTGTGAAGGGGCGGGTAGGATGAGCGCTCAGTGGCCACTGTTCCTTTCTGCGTTTTCCACTCTGGCCTTACATCCAGGTCCTCCTGTCAAACACCTGCCCAGGTTCTCAGGGGAAGCCTAAGCACAGGGCTCTGGGGGTTGTTCTGTGCAGGTGTCCAAGGAACTCGCTAAGCCTCCTTTCCCAGCTGGTTTCAGTCACATCCTCTTTGTGCCTCAGGCTGGAAATACTCGGCAGTGGGAAACTTGCTAGGTGTGTGCACCAATCAAACATGGCTGTATTCTAGGCCAGTGTAAAGCTGTGGCATCTTCAGAATGAAGACATCATAAATTTATTCCCTCTCAATAACCCTTAGGGACGTATCGGTTTAAAGTTCTTTGAGTTCAGCTTCCTCCATGGTCAGAGGAAGAGGGAAGCCACCCATAGATTTTTCTTACGCATTCATCAAACACATATTTAAGATTTCTCATCCATGAGTTATTGTCCAGAGGCTTTAGATTGTTTTATTTCTTCTTTTTGTGAAGTTTTGAAGTATGCATTATCTTTATCACGGCGTTCATTGCCTGGTATTGTTGTTTGCAGTGCAGTGCTGCTATTGAACCCAGGGTCTCATACATGCCAGGCAAATATTTTACCACTGAGCTATGTCTCCAGCCTAATTTCTTCCTGAAATCAGTCATTCAATCAATCAATCAATCAATCAATCTATCACCTATCATTTTTTAATTTATTTTGAGACAGGATGTTGTTAAGTTGCTCAGACTGGTCTGGAACTTGTAACTGTTTTGCCTCAGCTTCCCAAGTAGTTGAGATTACAGGTGTGGGTCACTGTGCCTGGCATCTTCTATTGTTTATTATTTAATTTTTTCTTTTTAAATCACTTTCTAAAAATGTAAGAACCAGATTTTAAGTATCTAAAGTCTTGGGCTTGCGAAGAACTCATATTTGAATTTCCAAATCTCTTTATACTCAAGTCAGTTAATGACACAGAAGATTCAGAATACTTACTGTGTCCTGAACTAATTGTACCATTTCACAAGTCACCCCTTAACTTTCTGGATTGGCTCTCAGACATGGCACCCTTCCTCACACAGTGGAAACAATACTCTGGGGGAACTGATATTAGTGGGAATGGGTAAAATATTGGTTTAGGTTGACTCCCTCCTCCCTTTCTCTGCTTCCTAGCCAGTGAATGATTTGGAAAAAAGCATGTGACCCAGTTCTGGCCAGTAAGATTTGGGGAAAGTTCTTTCTTGATTTTAAGAAACAGCTATGTGAGATCAGGCTTTCTCTCTCTCCTTTGGGTACCAACAAGAGTGCTAAACACTCTTTAGAGCTGCTGTGTACTAGAAGAGCTGAGAGGGAAGAAGAGTCTGTACGTTACACCACATTTTTTGAGCTGCTAAAACCCACACCATAACCCTAAAGCTCTCCCACTTCTGGATATCCTTGGATACGTGCTTAGTATTTAAGCCAGTTTGCTGATTTTTCTATTACTCAGAATAACAGGCATTATAATAGTCTTTTTTTCCACAAGTCCACATATACTTGACTCATTCCTCTTTTTGTTTCCCTAGAATAAAGGAAGTAAGGACAAGGTCATAGGCTAAAGGTTTTACAGCTGCTATATCTGTATTATTGAATACTTCCAGAAAGGTGGCCCTGTTCACTCTTCTCCCACGGGCCCTAGACAGCCCTTCATCTTGTCCCTTTGCCAGTAGATCACTCCAGTCCCAAATAGCATTCAGCTCTGAATGGTGAACATTATTTTTGACCCTATCATGCTTTTGTATTTCTCTTTTGGAAGACCCTGAAATATAGTCCAGGGGTTCACGAAGGGACAGACTTCCAGGTTGGACTGATCCTGAGGAAGGAGCTGGGAAATCCAAGATAGGAATGGCAAGAAGATGAGAAAAGGAGACTGAGGCCTGAGCCTGGCCTAAAGATGGGAGTGAGGACATGAGAACAGGCGCTTTGTATGTAATCATGATAACCGCCAAGTGCCGTCTTTAACAGAGGACCCTTTAGTGCTCTGGGCAGCAGCTGCAGGGTTACTCAGGGCGGGGGGCTTGGGAAGAGCTTTCCGACTCTGGCTCCATCACACTTGTCTCTACTCAACCTTTATCCTTTCTCATCTTGGTAGAGGATGCCACCTTCTGAGGGAGGATTAAGTATGGGCTAGTTTCAGTGTAGAAATTTTTTTTCAGGTGCTTGGCACCTCATAAGGAGGCCACATGTTATAGTGTCTGCTTGGATGTCTCCCCAAAGCATCATGCACTCATAACTGAAACTTCTGAAGGGGAATTAAACCATGGGGTGCTATAGCTAAATGTGATGTGAGGAGGTAAGGTTTGGTCAGAAGAGACTGGACACAGAAAGTGTGACCTGGCAGGGTGCATCCCTTTCCCCGGTCCTCCATCCCCGCTCTGCTTTCTGGCTGGCATGACATGAGGTACTTTCATTTGCTCATGTCTTTCCACCATGCCACCAACCATGCAAGGCCTGAATCGTCTAAAAATTATGAGCCAAAATATGAGCCTCCTTTACATTGTAGGTCCTGGATATTGTGTCCCACGGATGAGGAAGTGACATGCAAAGCCTTATGTGTAAAAAGAAGGAGCTAGGAAATCACCCGCCTCATTTTATTTGATGAGTCCAGTGCATAGCTCTCATCTCTGAGTTACTGTTCTCTCAGCTAGTCCTTGTAACTCCTCAAAAATTGAAATATCATGGTAACGATAATTTCCCTCTACCAGAAAGAACTACATTGCCCATCTACTCAGCAAGTAGATGAAGAAGACGGTTTAAAGAAGTGATGTAACTAGAAAAAAACTGTAGAGCCTGTTGTTGATGGAAATGCAGAAAATTACCAGGTTTCCAGCTCTGAGTCCTTCCCATCATAGCATTCTGTTCCTTAAGATTTATTTAAGAGGATTTCTAAGATATTTCAGTATTAAAATCAGCAGAAATGTTTACCAGTTTGCCAGTTAAGAGCAGAGTATGTGACCAAGATAGGCAGATAGAGAGGTGGTGAACTTGGAAGGTGAGAAGGAAGCAAAGACAAGTAGCAGAGTCTGATTGTTGCTTATTAACAGAAGAGCAAGCTACATTAACCTTGTCTTTTTTATCTTCAGAGAATCAAGCTCCCTGCTTCTCTTTTGAGTTTCCTGAAACTCTCACTGTTGCCTCTGTGGTGGGTGCCACGCTTTGGCTTGAGTTTTGGATTGGCAGTTGCCTTACAAATGTGCTATCATTCCAGAACTTCTCTATGTCTTCCCTATGTCAGAACTTCCTAACTGTCTGGGATGCAGTAGAGCACCACTATTAATTCTCACACAGGCTGCATGAGATGGGAATCATTCTGGACTCTCAACTTTCTAGGCAATGTGAAATAATTCATTCAACCCGTGCTGACCAATTCTTTTGTAGAATGAGATGTTAGATGTTCTGCCTACAGTGGGGGTCCCAGGGAGTTCCTCAGTTATATGCAGGAGCCACAAAAACAGATGTTTGAAGGACTGAAAAAAATACACATCAATTGGTTTGTGGAAGGGGAGAATGTGCTTAATTCCCTACTTCTCTTTCTTGTTGAGATTGTAAAAGTGTTGATCTATTATTTTCACAAAGGATGTGTAGCAATGCAGTATGTTTAGAAATAGAAAATTTTCTGAAACTGAGTACTCTAATTCATTGGAATGTTCCTGAGATAGATTGTGACATCTTTTCTGAAATGTTTATAGATGGGTAGTTAATCTGGAATCCTAGGATAGGCGTGATCTCAGCCAGTGTCTAGAAGATTTACTGAGTCACCTCCAGAAGTCCTTGACAATAAAGAAGTCTAATGAATCTGCAAATCTGCAAAATGATGGAGTTTCCAAACTTTCCATGACGAAGTTCACTTCTGATACTGATTCAACTCATTTTCCCGAAAGCATTTATCTTGTCTGAAGTTTGACACGCTATTTCAGACTACCCATGTGTGAATTATAATTTTTCGAACTTTCTGAACATTCCTCACATACGACCCTGATTAAGTGATATTTCCATTTTGTTTTTTCCTTTTTTTTAATCTTGGAAGAAAATTAACAGTAAGACAAGAAAATATAAAGAAAAAACTCCACTCTTGCTGAAAAATACTGGGATTGTGTGAAAAACTTTGAAGATCAGTTATGATGTGGGGATTGGCATTCGGTTTAAGTTTGACTAAAAGACTCATATGCCTCTGGAAAGCATGGGTCATAACCAGATGGCTGAGTTACTGGGCATTTATTTACAGTGATATCAATCTTTAAGGAGGTTATTTTCCCTCTTGCTTTTTTGCATTGTGAGAGCATAGCAACTTGAGTTTTACAGAACTGAGCCAAAAGAATTGTCACTCTTGCTAAATTTAGAAGATGACTGTATAGTCTGAAAAAAGCCTTAACTTTATTGTGACACTGATGGTAGACACAGCTTCTTCCTGCGGAAGAAGAGCACACAGAGGAAACATTTTCTTTGTTCTTTTATCTTTCTGGCTGCCCATGATTCCACTGTTTATTCTTTTTTTCCCCTTTCTCTTTTTTTCTCTTTCATTTACTATCCTTCTTTTTTCTCCTCATTTCCCCTCTCCTCCTTTCCTCCTCCCTCTTCCTTTCTATTTCCTCCTCTTTTTCTTCTCCATTCCTTTCTCCTCCTTCGGGTAGCAGTGAGTATGACATGCAGTAGTAATGTTACAGGCAGCTGAGGTAGAAATGTTACAGGCAGTCAGACAGGGCTAGGCCCTAGAAGAAGCCAGCACAGAGACCAGATGTCTGGTGACCTTGGAAGAGACCCACACCTCTTGCTGTGGGCCACATCTCAGGACAGAAGGCAAAACAAATGCAGCCACACCCTTAAGTATAACCCTTAGGGATTAAGTATGGATCACCTTGAGAAGCCAGGAGTCACCATTCCAACCCCCTACAGGAAGAGTCACTGATCCGTAAAGAATGGTTTCTTATTATGTGACTCGCCTCCCCATTTGTCCCTGATTTGGTCTATTTCACTTGAACAGTTAAACTTATTGGTTGACCATAGCTCTGTCCTACCTCATGCCCATTTACCTCACAAGTTCCCAGTTTTCCCCACTTTAGACCTGCCTCACCTCATGGTTTTATTCTATAAAAATCCCTAGAAAATACAAAATCTTTGGCAACCCACTCAGGACCCCTTCTGTCTCTCTTTCTCTCAGACAGAAGCTTTCTTTCTCTCAAGAAACATTTCTGCTCTTAACTTCCATGTTCCTAAAATTCTTTCTTCGATTTTAGAGAACACGAACTCATTCCGGACATATAGTAGGTCAGGAGTTTCATTCTCATATATCAATAACACATATAAATATCTTTGTTCATTTTATTCAGTGAGTCCACTTGCTGGAGTTCAAAGTCCTAATTTTCCTCAGAACTGTAGACACTCCACACATGCTTCTTTGTCCTAAAACTTGAAGGAGTCTGTATGATTCCTCTTTCTGTTTCCCTTGCCAGTTTGTTCATTCTTCCCTAAGAAATAATGCCTAACACCTTGACTCTCACGGTCCTGTTAAATTCAGTAGCTTGGATGTCTGATTTAGTGGAAGGGCTCTAGAAATGTGTTCATTGGGTAATATTTGCAAAAAAGATATGCTAACCACACCTGGTCAAGCCCAGTGGCTTTTCCATTTTTAACTTCCTCTGAAGCTCTTCTTGATGTTGGAGTTGGAGCAGCTACAGGCACTTTTTGGATGTAACCAAGGAGATGTAGTAAAATTATGTATCTGTGTGGCTTGCAGTTACTTTTACATGCAGTGGAGAAATCACAAGACAGCATGGCCTGAGTCTTCCTATTTCCTGCTGGGGTCCTAACCTGAAGGTGTCAGGTTTGAGGTGGCACCATGACAGGTCGTGTCAGCGTGTGGTGACTGACAGTAGATGCACATGAGTATTAAAGGATAAGTATGTTTAAAGTATACACTCTGGAAGGTAGACTGTGAAAGTGGTGTAAAGGTGTGGGGTGCCCACGTTTTAGTTTCCCTCAGATTTGTGGTGTTATTCTTCACTGTTCAGTTTGTAGAGCCTTTTCTCATTTTAAGTAAATATTTGTTGCATCTAATTTTGATTTCATAATTTTATATTATTTATTTAAAATAAGACTCCCATACTGGTAGACATTTCAGCCACCAACCCCTTTGAGTCCTTGCCTGGCGGGTGGTGATGAAAGAGAGAAACTGAAAAGGTAGGAAGCGATGGGGCCTTAGCAGAGGCTGAAGTGACAGTGAGGGCCATAATAAGGCCCAAGATTTCCATTTTGTGCATATGTAGCAGGAATTGAAAACTGCGTTGTAGGAACACTGTAGACGGGGACATTTCTATGCATATTGGTGAGTAAGTTAAGCCAAAAGGGAAAAGGAAAGTGTAACTTAACTGTGCTAATTATTATAATGATCTACATGAGTTGTTTACCACCAACCCCCAATTACTGTGTAGCAGAATAATAATTAGGTAAACCAATTAATATCTCAGATTAACTTGTCTAAGTTTTATTTGACTGTAGTCTCACATCCTCTAAGTACAATAATTTTGCAAAGTTTAAGGATGAGCTCCAACAACGAAAGCATTAATTAGTTTAAGATTTCAGTAGCTCTAATTACAGTGCTTCAGTGTGTACATGTGTCAACATCCTGTTCGGAAATGCTCCCTACCATTAAAAATAAATGGACCAATGGACCTCACACCTTCAGTGGTTGGAGATGAAAGTTAGCTTTAAATTAATTACTGTATTTTTAGCAATTTGGAAGATGTGGCGGATTACAGTACCTTGTGGGATAGGTCATTGCTCTTCCTCTATTATATGTCAACTTGTTTTCTGTTTATATATGTAAAATTTCCTTTCAATATTCTTTTCCCCCTTATGTTTATTTCTGTTATTTACTTTTAAAATTTTTTATTTTAAAAACAAAACAAAAAACCAAAAAGAAATGATACAGAATTTCAAAAAAAAAAGTAGGAAATTATCACTAGTTAATGTATTACATATTGTTATTTTAGAAGTAGTTGTTTAGGTTACCAGATTTAGGTATAAAAAAGATCAAACAATCAAACAATGCAAGCACAAATTTCTTTTTGATGAATTTACAGAGATTAGTAGTATAGTTATTTATCTTGTATATATATACATACACACACATATATGTACATCTATATACATATAATCTTTTCCCCTTTTCCTTTTCTCCTTTCCCCTATCCCAGTTGTTTTTCCTTTTGACCACTTTCTTTCCTTTTTATTTTTACAATATCTACTGTACATTTTGGATCTCATTACTCTTTCAGTTTTTTTTACGGTAGGGAGACAATACGATTGATTTATTTTACTTATAAGTATGGTCTCAAATTGCATCTTTACCTATAAAAGCCTCAAGTTTATTCCTCTTTATAGCTGAGTAGTACTCCATTCTATAAAAATATCACATCTGTTTTATGTTTTATCCATTACGATGTTGATGGGCATCTGGATTGTGTATTCTTTTTAGAAAATTTTATATTAGTGTATGTCTGTGATTATGGGGAAACTGATTCACAAACATATTGCATCTTGATCCTTTTTCCTTCCCTTTCCTTTCTCTTCCATACTGTCTCCCCTCATCCCTGGAATCCCTTCCCATCTCTGCAAAGTCTATCTCCCTGTTTCTTGTGATCTATCTTTTATTTTGGTCTTTAAATTTCTTGTACTAGGGCTGGAGATACAGCTCAGGGGCACTGTGCCTGCCTGGCAAACACAAGGTCCTGAGTTCAATTCCCAGTAATAATAACAGCAACAACAAAAATTACTTACAGTATGGGTTTATCACATAAATCAGGTAATATTTAATTTTCTGCATCTGATTTATTTCACTTAGTATTATGGATTCAAAGGCATTCACTTTCCTATAGGTCGCTAAAATTTATATTTATGGCTGAATTCTTTATATATTCTTATTTAAATGCATATGATGAATATTTTATTTTATGTTTTCCCTTACATTCATGTTTTGAAAATTCCATAAACTACACATTGTAATTATCAGAAATCATGTATTGCGTGTCCACTTTGTGTCTGCTGTCCACCAGGCCTATGAAGGATGCTGATAATGAGGTATGTGGGGTGCAGAGCTGCAGACTCACTGGTCTACTTGTATGTGTGGGGGTGGGGGCAGATAGGGTCACAAAGGGTCTTCTCAGGGAGGTGACATCTGACATCAACCTTAAAAAAGAGTCCATCTAGAAAGGCTTGGACCTTTGGGTAAAGAAGAAGGATCAGTGAAGGTCACATTTGTGACCCCTGCTTTTGTTTCCACTAAGCCCTCTCAGAATTTGCTTAAGAGGATCTGACCAGTCACAAGGGCCCCACAGAGAACAGCTGTATTTGTGATTGCCCTAAGAGTATTTTGGAAGACATCCTTCCAACTCCTTGCTTCTTCTTGTTTTCTATGTTAATACTGCAAAGCCAGGAAAACAACCAACCCAAGTCATTAGTAATTAACTTTCTCTTTGGATCAGGATAATTAATTAAGTTTCCTGGGTGATGGAATTGGCTGTGGTTGTTCTGCCTGCTATCTCCCTCACTGGCAGAGTTCCTAGCTACATGGATGCCACTTTTCCTGAGCTTTAATTAGTCCAAGATTTCAGAAGCCTAAGTAAAAGCACATTAAGTGTTCTGCATGCCCACATCTTGCTCTTAAATTCTCCATGTTTCTTCCAAGGATACCTCTCTTAGGCTTGAACCTAATAGATGTGCAGTCACCTTTTGTGAATTAAGGAGCAGATGAATAAATGGACAAATACTCAGGACAAGCTTTATGATCAACTCAGGTATGCCTCAAGGCAAAAGTGAGTGTAAGAAACAGTTACATTCTTTTCTTTCTTGTTCTACTTAATTATCCATACCCCCCAAAAAACTTCATATAAACACCTTAAATTCCAAAGAGAAGGGGCTTAGAGAACAGTTCTTAATTTAAATTTATGTGGGTTTTAAAACCCACATAAATTTATGTGGGTGTGAAAATACATTTATTTCAGAAACTTGTTATGTTTAGGCCCAAGTACCACATGTATTTTCTTTGAACAGCTGAGGTTGCAAACACACACAAAATTCAAAAGAGAAAAAAGACAATGAACACACGACTATGGGCGAACAAAAAACTTAGAGGAGTGATGACTCCGGGTGAGCTCTATTAAGGAACACAGTGCCCGCCAGGCCTGAGGAGAGCAGACCAGGGCCAGGTTCAGGGAGGAGGTGGTGGTGCCTTCTTCATCCTTCACCTCGAAAGCTTCCTAAGCTACCTTAGGATGCTGACCAAAAGCTGCCTGTGTTATCTGCAACAGGAACAGGACGGAGCAAGACTTATCCATGAAGTGACTCATTCTGGGAGCAAGGGATTCCTGCCAAAGGGAAGGTTACTGAGGTAGTGCGTGTTGGCTCCAGCATGTTTCTAACGAGTTGTGCTGTTTTCTGATATTTCTCTCAACCATCTTGGATCATGGGTCTAAGCAGAAACAGAAAATTGTTCTTTCTTGCATGATAGATCCAGCAACTAAGAGCATATGTTATATTAATCTTCTGGGCTGACAGAGATATTTAAATTACACCTAAACAAAAAATGCTTAGGCTGAGAGTTGTTATTATGGATTGAATTACAGGGGTTATTTAAAACATTCTTTTAGGCGTGGGAAGTGTGTGACTTTGAACAGTCTTTTCCTCACAAACTCTTGTTCTTCATTTCCGTTAGATGAATGCTGCAGTCCCTTCTAGTTTTAAAACGTTATGGTTCTCTAATCTCTCTATTATACAGATATATATGGCTAAATATATATTTATTTGTATAAATATATTTATATACTTATAAGACAAATCAACTGGTCAACCTACAATTCACTGGTTGTATGAAAGAAGAGACAATTATAGTGTATCTTCATAGCTTTCTGAAAATCCAAGGATTGATCATTGTATCAGTAGGCTTGACTGAAAAAAAGTAAATTCTGGCCAGTTTAAGTAGGAAAGGGATTTATTACAAGAATGATCTGTAAAGTTACTCATAGAATCTCGGGAAACAGAACCAATTGAAGTAATGAAACATGGCCAAACCCTGCACAAGACTGCCTCAGAAAGGGGACTGCACTGCTCACCAGGAGGGCGGCTGGAGTGTTCACTGCAGTGTCTGCAGTGTGGCTACATAAACAACCCTCAAATGTACATGCATTATTAAGCTGATTGTTTACTCCTAGAGTTAAAGCTGGCACACACACGTCTTCTCTGAAATATGAAAAGGAGTACAGATACTGCAAAATAGAGCCTGACTATATGAGTTCCCACCTCCCAGTAGAGAAGCCCTAAACCTACTTCATCACCCTTCCTTCTGTGCAACGCTGTCAACCAAATGTCCTTGAACCTAACTCATCATGAAGCTAGAGATATAAAGAAGTTGTTGAGACATTGCATATTAAATTAGCATATTAAATATCACAGAAAAGTTTTCATTGTGAAAACTAGTGACTTATTAATTAGAAGAATCAACATCAGATACGAGATACCATTTTGATGAAGTCAATATTTAGACACTGTTACAGGCCGACTCGTGTCCCAACATTTATATGTTGAAACTCTTGACTCTAGAACCTCAGAATATGATTATATTTGATGTGGCCTTTAAAGACGTGGTTAAATTAGAATAAGTCCATCAGGGTGGGTCCTAATGCAATGTAACTGGAGGCCATAGGTGAAAAAGACATCTGGTTACACAGAGAGACTCCAGTAGTGTGGGGCACAGAGCAAACACCATGTGGAGACACCACATGGTGGAAAGGCAGCCACCCACAAACCAAGGATGTGGGTCTCGAGAGAAAACAAAAATGCCAGCATCTTTATCTTGGTGTTCTAGTCTTCAGGACTCTGGGAAAATAGTTTTATGTTACCCAATATGTGATATTTTGTTATGGTACTTATAGCAAACTATTGTGTCAATTTGAGAAAGTTTAGAAGCTTAACTAAATCAGTTCAGCAATTCCACATCCTAGGGTGTAGAGAACCTGCCCTAGGGCAGCACCCTAGGTTGCAGAGGATACACACTAGGGCAGCTTGTAGCCTAGATGTTATAGAATGGAAGTGAGGAAGGATGGAATGGCTTTTGTTTTACCCAGGAGCTCCAGTCTTTGCCTTCAACTTTGAGGTCATCTCCCGGTTTCTAGTGCAGATTCTTCAGCTTTCACCTTGGATCCTTCAGTCTTCTGGCATTGATTTTTCTACCTATCTGTGTAGACTCTTCAGCCTTCCACTGAAGACCCATTAGCATCCTGATACAGACTTACACAGAACACTGCAGTGAGTTCCCGATCTCGGACTAAAATCTTCAGCCTCCCGTGTGCAGACATCCTCTGCACACTTACTCCTCTAACTCTGTGTTTACCATTGTAAGCCAGTCTTGTAATTTCTTATACATTTGCATATCTTGTGTTATATCTGTTTCTCTAGTAAAACACTGACTGATACAAGTCAACTATTTACTTTTTTAAACCTAGTTTACTCCTGGTGAAATAGAGAGTAGTTTTTACTTCCTTGGATAGATGTGCAGTTTAAGTGAGAAAACGGAATTAGTATTTAGCAATATGCCTGGGCTACCTAATGTTGGTATTATTACTGCCACTACTACCTTCAATATCAAGGGCAGTTTGCATAGGGGTTTTAGAGGGGTAAATAGACAAACTATGGACAGTGAAGCCTGATGTTTTATATTACTTTATTTTGATACCTTTAGAAAGCATACAGACTGAGCCCCAATTTATAAGTTGCAGGATGCACGTCTGCACTATACCAACTGTGACATGGTTATATGTTTATACGAATTGTCCAAAAGCCAATCTGTACATCAAGAGCAGTTTCCTGTTCTCTCATTACTGAAAGAAATGAAATAGAGGGATACATAATTGAGCTTACTGTACACAGTACAGACAGGTGCACTAGTTCCTAATGCATTCCCGTCCATACTCAGCCTGCAACTTCATGTCTCCGCATTGCAACTCCAGGACCTGATGGAGGCCACCACAGTGGAAGGGGCTGTCTTGTTTGGGATGGTGAGGATTGAATGTCTCCATTTCCTTCATAGTTAACAGTTCCTATAGGTAATACATTAGAGTTTTTCCGGAGAAAAATAAATAGTAGGATGCATAAACGTATGCGAGGTGATTTATTATGGGAACTGGCTTATGTGATTGTGGAGGCCGGGAAGTCCCATTATTTGCCATCTTCAGGCTGGTGAACCAGGAATGTGGCAGTGTCATTCAGTCTAAGATCAAAAACCTGAGAGCCAGAGGAGCTGGTGGTGTAACTCTCAACCTAAGGCTGAGAGCATAACAAGCAGGGTTGCTGGTTGTGTCCCTGAGTCTGTAAGCCTCTGAGAACCTGGGGTTTAAATAATCAAAGACAGAAGACTGAGGTCCCAGGTCCTGATGAGAGAGCGCATTTCCCTTTCTTTCTTGTTCTACCTGGGTGTTTGATGGATTCATGATGGTCACCCACATTGGTGAGGGTGAGGTATTCTTTCCTCAGTCTACTCATCCAAATGCTAGCCTCTTCCAGAAGAATCCTCACACTAGCCAGAAACAATGTCTTACCAGCTACGTGAGTATCCTTTAATGAAGTCTAGTGGACACCTAAAATTAGTATCACATATAAGAAATTCAATTAAACCTTAATTTGGAAACTTTGACTTTTAAAATAATTGGAAATGATTTAGCACACTGAATTATTTAATAATGACTTGTTAATTAATTAATTAATATTTTGGTCTTTTTGAGACAGGGTCTTGTTTTACAGTTCAGGCTGACCTTCAACTCACTTTGTATCCTAGGCTGGCTTTGAACTCAGAGTGATCTTCCTGCCTCAGCCTCCCAAGTGCTGGGATTATAGGTGTGTGCCACCATACCTGTCCTTGGTATTTATCAAATATGTAGCTACTGCTATTACTCAGTATCATAAGGCAATGCTTTTCCTAGAGCATGGATTACTCAAATTTTCTGAAATATGTAAGCTTTGATTGAACTAAAACCTCTTAAAGATTATCTGCATTTATAATTAACTATCTATGCTGTATAATCAACATAAATCTAGAACTAAAGCACAGGCAAATTATAGGTAAGTTCAGTTAATTTAACAATTCATAAATTAAAAGTCAACCTTTGAATTGATTCTAATTGTCATGCAGGCAAATAATTGATATCAGACTATGTAATCTATTTAAAAATCATATAATCTGTATACTTTGTTTTTATTTTTAATTTTTTTAAATTTGTAATTTTAATAAAAATATGATATGCTAAATATTTAATGTATGTTTTCCTGAGTCTTAAATTAATATGAATACATTTCTAGGTCAATGAACATAGATTTACAGCATGATTTCAATGGCTGCACTTATAGTATTCCACTGCTAACAAAATATATGTGACCACTTACTTATTTTTGAAATTTTCTTATAAACTGGCTAAAAAAAAAGCATTGTATGAGTTCCTCACATCTTTTAAAAATTTTTTTTATTGGTACATTTTGTAGGAAATAGTGATTATAGTCATTGTGGTGACTGGTACACATACATGCTACATCTCATTTTTTCCCTCCCACTTTACTCCTTCTTTTAAAATTATAAAACAAAAAAGAATAGAAATCATGAGACAGAGTTTCAAAACAAAATAAAAGGAGACTAACAGCAATTAATCTAATGCAGACATGAAAAATTGATCAAACAATGAAAGCAGAAGCTTCTTTTTGATAAACAACAGAGATTAGTAGTATAATTATCTATCTTGTATATATTTATATATTACTTTCCCTTCTTTTTTTTTTTCTTCTTTCCCCATCTCAGCTCTTTCCTTTTGAACAGTTTCTTCCCTTTTCACTTTCACAATAGCTGTTGTATATTTTGGAACTTATTTGCTATTTCAGGTTTTTATATCAGGGAGACAATATGATGTTTAAACATGCAAGTCTGATTCATTTCACTTATGAGTATAGTCTCAAGTTGCGTCCATTTACCTATAAAAGGCTCGAGTTTATCATTTTTTGTAGCTGAGTAGTACTCCATTGTACAAAAATACCACATTTTAAAAATCCATTCTGTTCTTGATAGGCATTTGCATTGTTTTCAAGATTTAACCATTACCAATTGTACTGCTATAAACATGGGTACATGTATACCACTGTGGTATAATGTTTTAATTTCTTTTGGGAAAATTCCCTGAAGCAGGACAGCTGGGTCAAATGGGACCTCCAACCCTAGCTTTCTGAGGACTCTCCACACTGATTTCCATAGTGGTTATACCAGTCTATACTCGCACTAACAATGGAGAAGGGTTCTTTTTTCCCCACAGTCTGCCAGCATTTGTTATTGGTGGATTCCTTGATGATAACCATTCTTTCTGGAGTGAGATGGAATCTCAGTGTTGTTTTAATTTGCATTTGTTGAATGACTAGTGATATTAAACATTTCTTCATGTATTTATTAATCACGTGTATTTCTTCATCTGAGAAGTGTGTTTCAAATTTCATCTTTGAATTTGTTGGGGGCTGATGTTTTTTAATTAGGGACAGTCGGACAAAATTTTTCCCATTCTGTAGGTTTTCTTTTAACTCTGTTGGTGCTTTCTTTTGATGTGCAAAATCTTTTTAATGAGATGAGATCCCAATTGTTGATTCTTTGAAATACTTCCTGTGCAGTTTTGTTTTGTTCATGTACTCTATGCCTACCCCTGTGTCTCCAAGATTTCTACCTACCTTGATTTCCAGTAGATTTAGTGTCTCTGTTTTAATATTTAGATCTTTGATCCATATTAGTGCATGATGATAGGCATCGGTCTAGTTTCTGTCTTTGGCATGTGGAAAGCCAGTTTTTCCAGCACTATTTACTGAAGAGGCTGTCTTTCTTCCAGTGAATGTTTGACTCCTTTGTCAAAGATAAGGTGGATAAGTGTGTTCATAGTTGTTTCTGCATCTTCTAATCTGTTCCATTGGTCCTCAGGTCTGACTTTTTTGGCCAGTAGCTTTGTAGCATAATTTCAAGTCGGAGATTGTGATGTCTCCGGCCTTGTCTTTGTTGCTGAGATTTGCCTTCGATGCCTAGGTATCTTCCATTTCCAAATAAATTTTAGATATGTTTTCTATAGATCTGTGAGGTATTTTAATGACATTTTGATTGGGATTGCATTAAATCTGTATATAACAGTTTTGAGAGTATAGCCATTTTCACAATGTTGGTTATTCCTATTCATGAGCAAGGGATGTCTTTCCATTTTCTGCTATCCTCTTCAATCTCCTTTTTTAGAGTACTGTAATTTTTAATATATAGATCTTTTGTATCCTTTGTTAGATTGACTCCTAAGTATTTCATTTTATTGGATGTTATTGTGAAAGGTGTTGTTTCCCTAACTTTTCTCTCAGTGAGTTTGTTGTTTGTGTACAGGAATGCTGTTGATTTTTAAGTGCTGACTTTGTATCCAGCTATGCTGCTGAATTTACTAATTAACTCTAGTAGTCTTTTGATGGAGTTTTTGGGGTCTCTTATGTAGAATATCATGTCATCTGCAAATAATGATAGTTTAGCTTTTTCCTTTCCTATTCTTATTCTTTTTATATCTCTTTATTGTCTAATTGCACTGGCTACTGTTTTGAGAACTATATTGAATAAGAGTGATGATGGTAGACATCATTGTGTCATTCTTGCTTTAGAGCAAAAGTTCAATTTTTGTTCATTTAGTATGATGTTGGCTATTGATTTATCATAGACAGCTTTTGTTAGATTGAGATGTAGACTGTCTATTCTGATTTTCTCCAGGATTTTTATCAGGAATGAGTGTTGAACTTCATTGAAAGCTTTCTCTGCCTCTATTGAGATGGCTGTGTAATTTTTTATTTTTGGCTCTATTGATATGGTGTATTATGTTTATTAACTTGTGTATGTTGAATCATCCCTGTATTCCTGAGATGAATCCCATTTGGTCATGGTGTATTATATTCTGGATGATCTGCTGTATTGTTTGCTAGTATTTTATTGAGAATTTTTGCATCTATGTTCATTAGGGAGATTGGCCTATAGTTCTGCTTTTTTGGTTGGATCTTTCTCTGGTTTTGGTATCAGAGTAATACTTACCACCAGAAATGAGTTAGGGAGAATTGTTTCCCTTTCAATTTCATTAAAGAGTTTGAAGAGTATTGGCATTAAATCATCCCTAAATTTCTGGTAGAAGTCAGCCATGAATCTATGAGGATGTGGAATTTTTTTTGTTGATAATTTTAAATTATGTTTTCAATTTCATTAAGTGATATTGGGCTATTCAAAATTTTTATTGCTTCTTGATTCAGTTTTGGTAATTCATACATTTCTAGGAATCTGCCCATTACTTCTATATTTTCCAGCTTATGCAAGGAAATATTTTTGAAGTAGGTATTGACAGTCTTCTCAATTTCCACAAGATCTACAGGGATTTCACTCTTTTTGTTCTTCATTGCAAGAATTTGAGTTTTTCTTTCCTTTTCTTGATAAGGTTAGCTAGGGGTTTATAAATTTTGTTTATTTTTTTGAAGAAATAACTGAATTTATTAATTTTTTGCATTATTTTCTTAGTCTCAATTGCATTAATTTCTGCTCTGATCTGTATAATTTCGTCCATGCTGTGAGCTTTGGGCTTGACTTACTCTTCTTTTCTAGAAGCTTGAAGTGCAACGTTTAGGTTGTTTATTTGTGCTCATTCTGTTTTATTGATGTTAGAATTCACTGCTATAAATTTCCCTCAGGGGATTGCTTTCATCATGTCCCATAGGTTCTTGTATATTGTATGTGCATTTTCACTTGATTGTAGATATTGTTTAATTTGTTCTTTAATTTTATCTATGACCATTGGTTATTCAGGAGGATTTTATTTAATTTACAGGTGTTTATGGAGGTTTTGCAGTTTCTTTTGCCATTAATTTCCAACTTCAGTGCACTCTGGTTGGATAACATGCATGGAATAATTTAAGTTTCTTTGCATTTATTCAAGCATGTTCTATGGGATAGTATGTTTTATATTTTAGAGAACATCTTGTGTACAGCTGAGAAGAATGTGTAGTTTGGTTTTGTTGGATGGAACATTGTAAACATCTACTAAGTCCATTGTTCATGTATTTGATTCAGTTCTGTTATTTATTTATTTTTTATTTGAAAGAGAATAAAACAAAAGGGGGCAGTACAGAGCAGATCAGAACAGGACAACATAGGCAACACAGTACTTTACATTAAGTCAACTGGACATCAACAGTATCTAACACCATATCTCTTACTCTGCTATAGTTGAGCATAGTTTCAAATACAATAATATCAAACATAACACAATAGTAT